>CABPRJ010001900.1:584987-784539 GCA_902439185.1 Cinara cedri | reverse complement strand
TACACATTTTTCATCAAGACATTTTTGATGTTTGCTATTTTTGTAGTTCCCCATATTTTCTTTTGGCTGTACCCTTCTCTAGCCTTATTAGGCCATACATTTTTTTTTTTTTTTTTTTGGCTATTTGATAAATTTCCATTTTTACTTAGCAATTTTTTCCAATTACATTATTACCGAAACTAATCGCGTCTATAAATTGTATACATCAGAATCTAAAAGAATAGTAGTATTGAGTTTCAACAAGCATATAACATTATTTAATTATCGTCTTCAGATGTACAATAATTTCAATTTATTTGTGTGCGTTCGAAATGGTTTTTAGATTTGACCTAAACTCGGAATATTGTAATATAATTGAGAGATAACTTTGTCATTAAAATATAATACAAATGTAATTATTTAAATGGCACCATCACGATTCACTACTGCTGCTACGACTACTACCACAACGCGTTATATAATAGAAATAATTAATTAAAAGTAATAATTAAAATGGATGTTATATTGCAGTCTATTTTTCAACGAAATACGCGTATACAATTAACAATCAAGCGTTTTAAATAACGAACTAATCCGAACGAATTAACTACCGCGAACTTGCACTTTTCACTGAATAAGGCAATAATAAACCGCCACCGATATCGATCGTATACTATAATGTACCATCCATTTATATTATTAATTTTTGTGGTTCGAATTGATAATTGCATTGCATTCATTTTACCTGTTTACACGGCGCCTCCTTACGTTTGATATCAATTAATAATTATCGAATACTCACCTGAAACAAACAACAAAAACCGAAATTATAACAATGAAACATTAACTACCTACGTGTGTATCAACTACGCATTAACCATTTTATAAAAATAAATTTTCAACGAGAATTATCCGTTATGATTTTTAAAAGAAACGTACTTAAGTGAAGCTCGATAAGCGGATGAGGTTTTATTATTAGGGGCGTTTTTTCGTTATTGATGTCATTATAAAGTTAACCAAAAATCAAAACAAATCATGTGTCGTCAGTTTTTGACGTATTAGACTAGTAAAAATAGGTTTACTTACCCATAATAATGTGTACATTTCAAAGAGATTGTTATTTGCTACCGTTTTTAATTAGGATTTTTGGAGTAAATAATTTTTAAATTACTGTTCAACAAAAAAAATAACAAATACCTTTATAAATTATACAACTATCTGCGGTGTATTTATATGAGCGTATATGAACCACCTAAATTACTATTGCGTTTATATACACCTACTAAAAAAATCTGTCCCAAAATAATGGGGATGGGCACTTATAGCAGCCACTGCTATAAGTGAGATATTTGGGAAGGTAATAGAGAGGAATTTAATATGTATCCTGTCTAAGCAACGATAAACAATCGATAACGAAAAACGATTCTGAATGAATTCGGATTATAGTGTTGCTTATCAACAAAATATATATATAATATGATATATTATGGAAAAATAATTAAACATGCATTCTATATTTTTTTAATATTATTTGTTTAATATTGTACATGTGTAAATTGAAGTAAAATTATTCGCAAAATAGTTGTTCACGCGAAAAAAAAAAACCCGTAATATTTTTTAACTAAGACCTACATTTCGTACATTTTCTCGTTTTTGATCCGTTTATTTCCGAGTTTTTCCAATTCCTTGGTATAAATTCTGAGAAAAACAAAAAATTACCTCCTTAAAGTACCTCTCCAGTCAAATTTCCTTTCAGTAAAAGTGCTATCATTGTAAATTGGAAAGATCGGCCCACAGAAAAAAAAAGTTAAATTATTAAAAAGTGAAAAAATAAAAATCATTTTTAAACTCATATATTTCTTACCCCACTCAGAATTTAATGTTATATCTACATATTTTTCTTATTTTAAAATTAGTAAGGACGAGTATATCATTTATTTCAATTATAACACATTCATAATCATTATCGCTAACAAATAAACTTAAGGCATCTTTAAATTTTTAGTTTTTAAATTTATAATCGAAAAAAACTTCATTTAATTTGTTGCTACAAAAAAAAATTTAAAAAAATATGCACCTGGTTAAACTTGGTCAAGTTTATCAATCCTCTTAACGTGCCGCGAAAAGATTGAATAATTATTATTTAGAGTAGTTTGGCTGTTTTTCGAATTCAATTAAAAACCGTTACGTTTATATAAAAATATACGAGGTCTTAACTATCACTTAATCATAAAAAACACCATAATAAAATTGCTAATAAGTCTATAATTTTCTGAAAAAAAATCGCGAAAATATTTCACTATCTATGCAATTATTTGGGAAATTGTTTTTAGATTTTATGCGGAGCGAGGAATATATTGGTTTAACTATTTTTTTTTTTTACCTATGAACAACTTTTATATACCAGAAATATTGCTCCGTTTTTTAAGTGTAGCAGTTTTTCTGAAAGGTTATTTGAATAGGGAGGTCATTTTTAAATTCTCCGAGGAGTTTTTTAATAAATAGGAAAAACCTGGAAAAAACGTAAGAAAATCGGAAATATTACGACCTTTAAAAATATTTATTACCCAACTTCACTTAGAATCGTTTTTCATTAGCAATAATTAATTGTTAGGTTTAACTTAAATTTCCTCTTTACCTTCCTAAATTCAGACCTACAGCAATGGCACATCCATCGTGCGAAATATGTCTATTTGTTTTATATATGGTAAAACTGCAGTGGTGGATATAGGTCTTTTGTTTTTAAGTGGGGAAGGGGTAAAATTGTTCATATTAATTTCGAACAATGAACATCAAAATATGAAATACATATAAGATTACAATTAAGTATCAACATCATCGACTATTGTAATAATTGCAGTTCTAACTGCAGTTTAAACGGCGATTTATAATCATTATTAACTCGTATAATTACAATCATGAATATATCATAACTGGCAAGGGGGGAGAGTTCTCCAGCCCTTCCCCCCTTTGAATTCGCTACTGTAATTCGAATACGTATGACGGATTATCCAATTTTTCGAGATTTCGTAATTCTTCATACAGTTCTTCTTTTTGTAATATCTTAACGCTATGTTATCGGTCTTGAGTTAGTAGTTGTGATATTTACCAAAATATTCGTCAATGACTAAAGTAATACTCTCTCGTAAAATCATATTGACCATTCGTATATTACAAAAACAAAACATTTAAAATGGTATCTTTAGACGGTAACTTACTATCGAGTATTTAATTATTCATAACAATTAACTAGAAACATAAATGTATATTTTTTTACGAGGCGTTGTTTCGCTATTATAACGTACAGAACGACGAACGCTGAATAACATTGTAACACGATAATCAAAAAACGTACACAGTATGTAAATTGATAATAGAGTATAGAATCTAAATAAAGATTATTTTTACAGCATACGTGTGTTCTGTATGCATTGTCAATTATCATATAGTATTCAATGGCGGTCATTACGATTTTGTCACGCGGAAGGGAATAACGATGATTATTGAATAAAATAAGTAAATATAGTAAAAAAATGTATTAATAAAAAATGTAAACACAAAAAAATGAATAAATAAATCAATGGAAAAAACCGGTTGCGTTTTACATTTTGACTGATGATGAATTTTTAATTCGAAACCAGTTGTGTGATACACTTATCATAATACTCCGGGCTACGCATTGATTCATTTAGTTATTTTATTTTTATGCATACATTTTTTTATTTATATATTAATTTACTTTATTTATTTACGAGTGTTAACCGTTTTAATAATTTTGTTTTTACTTTATTATTTTATTATCGATAATTATCGCTCGGCAAACTCTTATTATTAACATATTTTTTTTTATTTTTTTTTTTGTTTCATAAATATTAAACGAAAATGAGTTCACGGGGCGGAGACGAATACCCCTCACGCTTGACTCGGTTCGTATGCACGCATGTCGTATAGAAAAAACATGCATCAACTATTCTATTGTACAAATTCAGTCGGACCTTTGTGATGACTTTGTTGTGTATGTGTTTACCGTCCATAAATTCACTAGCCCGACTGTAACAATGAAACGGTCAAACGAATTAAATTTTCACTTGCCGACTTATAACTGAAGAAATTTGAATATTAATTTTAAAAAAAAAGCAGAGCTTCAAACTGGTTAAAACTGGTTTCGTTATTAACCGATCATATTGGAAAATTTACATGAACGAAAACGAAAACGGAACCGCAATTAGTTTTTTTTATAGAACGAAAACGAAACGTTTAACTAGAATTCTTGAATTATTTTCCATTGCCACCTATAATGCTGATTAAGTACACATGCAATTTTTGGTTACTGTGTTTTATACTTTTATGATTAGAGACTAGCCGATTGTTGTCATCGGTTCTATCGGTGCTATCGCCAAAGTATTAACAATTCCATCAAGTAGATCAGACATACGTCTATGAGTCCACGCTATCTGTATATACAATGTATATTAAACATATATATATATATATATTTTATTTGCACTTTTTAGGTTAGTGTTGAGAGATCATTATCAGACATAAAATACATATTAAGTAATTTAAGAACTAGCATCGATAAAAATTTATTAGAAGATGTTATGGTTATCCGTGTTAATTAGTAATTACTATTTATTAATGAGTAATTTGTTATTTTTTTTACGAGTACAAATTATAAGTTTATACTTTAACAGTATATTATTGCATAAGTTATAAGTTAAACAATTTTAAATTTACAATAAAATAAAGTAAATTAATATTTAGTTTTATGTTTTTTTTTTCTTATAATAATAGATGAATATAATGTATTTATGTACTATAGTAGTTCTATAATATTAAGTTGTAACAGGACTATTTGACATTTTTACATGTAACTACAGTGTAAAATTATATGTACTAAATATATAGTACTTTTTTAAGAAAAATAAATTAAAAAAGAACAAAATCAACTGGTTTTATAAATTTGAAACCAAAAAAAATAGAAGAAGAACTAAAACCATTCACTACAAAAAATCATTTCGGTTTGAAGCCCTGAAAAAAAGGTAGACAAACTTCGCACTATGGCCACTGTTTTAGGCGAGAAGACTGAAATGTAGAGTAGAGAGGGGAATTTAATTCATGTCGCTACGATTAACCAAGGCCAACGAAAAACGATTCGGAGCGAAATTTCTTTTATACGTATACGTACATTTTCCTGTTTTTCCCAATTTTTATGAAAATTCATTGGAAAATCAAAAAATGAACTGTTCAAAGTACCGACATCAGGTCAAGATTTCTAGTAATAAAATCGTCCACAGCATAAAAAAATTAACATCATTTTAATACCAACCTCACAATGATCCGAATCTAAAATGTATAATTTATTATAAGTAGGCTATTTTATTAGATTTTCAACCGTTCGTCAATTACGTATATATTTATATTGAAACAGTACATACAGTGCATATCAATTGTTTTAAATAAATATATTATCCAATATTTTATCGATATTCTTGGACAATTACGAGAAACATTGTGCGGACATTTTTTTATAGATAATTTTATGTTTTGTATGTAAGCTCTGGTAAAAGTGTATGTGAATGTTACAGTTTTTAAATTAAACTAGAAAAACGTAGAAACTTCTGTCGTCGATAATATTTCAACGATTATGCGGCACGTAAAAGGACTGATCAATCGTCACAATATTGTATTAATTTTATAGTGAAAAACAAAATGGTGGGAAAGGGTCGATCCATCAAAATTATTTTTATTTTTTTTTCTTATCCTATACAATAAGAACCACCCACTAGTATATGAAGTGTGTTATGCGCATCTAAATAAAAAAAAAAACTTTTAATTAAATACAAGAAAATTAACTCGTTTAAAAATTTATAGGCACTCGATTATTACGTAAATGTATTTTTACCTGAATATTTAACCATCGTATAGTATGCATCTTAAAACGACTACTATATTTAATTTAAACGATAAAAAACGAGGTTTGTAATATTTTAATTTAATATAAAATTATATCTCAGTATAAAAAAAAAAAAGAAAGCGGGTTTTGACGGAAAGTATTATTTTTGTTTTTACATTTTTACCATTCGTTTTTTTACAAGTTCACATAAATATTTTTTTTTAAAAGAATAAATCCAAACAGAATCACTTACCATATTTTTATGAATTTATCTTAATATTTGTATTATTAGGTAGCCGGTGGCATATATAATATTCGTCGGCGATCTTGTTAAAAGTCGGTTAAATAAAATATATCGCGTTACCATAATAATAATTTATAAAGGCGCAATAAGCATAAATACAAATACACATTTTTACTTTAATGCTATGCAATTTATTCGCATACACACGAATAAAATGATAACATTATTCGACATATAGATTATACAATATATAAGTGCGCTTGCATAATGTTTTTTGATTAAAAAATTGCACTTTAGCGGTATACCGACGTTTGTAATGTTCAAATATCAATATAATTGTTAGAATGTTTAAATTAAAAGCTAAATTTCAATCGGTTCAATGAATTTGTAATGTTGAACATTATTTAATATATCGGTAATGAATACCCGCGGTCCATAATCAATTTTAATGTTTTCATTGAACATTTTTATCTCTATCTTAGGTATTTTTTTAAATAGGACTTCGAAAAGAAAAACATTTTTAAAAATTAATTACATAATGATGTCGTATTTATTGAATACGCAATGTGTAGTGTCCGTTCAAATTTAAGTTAAAAAATTATAAAATAAAATTATTCCGATTTGAAACAGAAAAAAATAAAGAAATTCATAAATCTATTATAACTATAGAGCCGAAGGAATAGTTGCAGACGAAGGGATTCAGAAATATGCATTTGAATAAAATTAATGAATTTTATTATTAAAAAAAGATGGGCATACTTCGCCCGATAGGTGGACTAATATTGTGTAGTGTAAGTGAGAAGTTGGGAAAGTAAGTAAGATATAAAGGAGAATTTAATGTATATCTGAATGAAACGATTAATCATTGCTAAGGAAAAACTATTAAGAGCTGAGTTCGTTAATATATGTTTAAAATGCCTAAATATTTACGATTTTTGTCAAAATTTAATATTAAAATTCTTATAAAAAGAAGAATATTACACTAAACTCAACTTTTGCTTGTTGGCCGGCTAAGTACAACTTCTAGTAAATCTCCTGTTAAATTTTCAAGCATTTTCATTTAACCCAACAATTTTGCGAAAAAATATTACAAAAAAAACTCGCAAAATTAAAATGTCTAATAGCTTAAAAAAAATCTCAAATATTTTGAAAATTTTACTTCGTCTATAAAAGGCAAACTAAAGATTTTGTCGACATTTCAAGTCTCTGAGAATATTTTTCACTTAATTACAACAAAAAAACAAAATTGAAAATTGTACATGTTCATGTTATTCTTACGTTTTTCCCCATTTATTTCCCATTTTTTATGAAAACTCTTGAAAAAATCAACAAAGGACAAAATAAATGTACCACGCCAGGAAAATTTTCTTTCAGAAAAGATACTATACTTAATACTTCGTTGCAAGATTTCTGGTAAAATTTCTATACACAGTATAAAAAATAAAAAATAAAATAATAGATAAAACACAATAATAAAACTAACACATTCTTCGGTCCGCTCAGAATCTAATAATTGTATCATAAACTGAATTTTAAATGAATCTGATTGGCTTTACACACCACTATTATAATTAGGGTTATGAGTATGAAGTACAATAAATACATTATAAAAGAAAAAAGTTATATTATATTATGCATTTTATGTAAAAACGACAGATATACCCAACGAATTTTGGCAGTCATCTATTATGCGTAAACATATTATGAGGGAGCGTAGAGATTAGCACCGCAAAATTTGTGTTTATTATTTGAAATCATGATGTGATGATTAATAGAAATCAAAATATTAAAGGTCTTAATCAAGCCCGATAAAAACAATTTCAAATATTTATCGTAGTATCGTAGTATGCATAATAATTATGAGATTATTAACTGATCACAGAATTCATGGCATGAATGTATGTTTCAAAGGTTAATCAACGAAATTCAAATTTAATCCTACACACGGTACGGTGATATATACTCGAGTAAACTTTTCCCAGTACAGAAAATGAAAAATTCTAAATACCTAATATTTTACAATATAATACACAGAAGTGTTTAAAACACATTTTCAGTTTTTTAACTTCAACGTGCCCGTGTCCATATGTGCTTGCAATATCGTTTTGAAATGTTCAACCATTTCGGAATAATATAATATCGGTATAATATATTTTAAAGATGTTTTTTCGTTTGAAACACATTTACAAAATGATTCACCGTTTTTTAGCAACCGCGAGAAAAAGAACGAAATATATTTTACAACATTTTCACGAGAGTTTGTGCGTATAATGATTCCCAAAAATCAATCTTTCCGAATCAACACATTCGCCGAGCAATTTTTATTTATTTCAACTATATATACATAGAAAGAGAGATAGAGATAGAGCGATAGAGAAGTAGAATGTCGTGCGATGTGCATCTCCCCAGAGTGTAGTTTATACTTTATAGTTTCCATGCGCAAACAACAAATCTCACCGACTATAGTGTTTTTGTACACCGCAGGCCACAAAGGTTCAAATGACATTAACTGTTTTCATTGGTTTAGGTGAAAGAATGTTTAAATAACCGTCTTTATGTGTACAGGTGATCTAGGTATCATTATCTGACAAAAGAAAAATATGTTAACATTCTTCTTTTTCTTCTTCCCGTGACGGATTAGTTTTCAAAGGCTGACCCCGACTATATTGTGAAGACACAAATAAATCATCGTCAAAATGCGACGTTTTTCAATTTATACTCTATTTTTATAATATATTTTTTTTTTGTTTTTTGTGTATTTAGCGAGAAAAAGGTGTAGGATTGAACCTGTCGATTTGAGTGCCTACAGATATATGTATATACTGTTGTAAAGGGATTGTCTGATGCAAACTCGCTTCTGTGCAAATGACACTCGGACTTTTCGAAACGAAACCGGAGGTATAAATTCTAAAAAAAAAATATATACATATCTATATGTATATATATATTTAGACAGGATGTATTACCGTTCATAACTGGATCGTATTGTATTATATTATCATTTCGGATCATATTTTATAGCTACTACTTATATACGTTAGAGAACGTGATACTCACATGTGCTGTCTCTGTCATACAAACCTATACGACCATAACGAATTTGCGTTCAGCTGGGACAAATTTGTGCTGTTAGTTTCAATATAAGAGTGAATTGACCTACTATGCAAATTAAAGCCAATAACATTATCTATACAAACGTTTTTTTTTTTTTAAATATTTTAATTATCAAGCGATAATTTAATAAGCATTATTCATTCACCTACACTCATATTTCGCTTAGTTAAAACGTTTAAAAAAAATACCTGCACACGAATAATGTTTTAACATTTGAGTTTGATAATAATTCGCCCCGGTATTCAAACTAACAGCACGAATTTGTCCCCACTGAACCCAAATCCGGTATGTCGTCGTGATTTTTTAAGACGGAACAAGCATATGCGAGTGTCACGTCTTCTTAACACGCAATAAAATGCATCGCGTGTTAAAACTGAAATAGTTCAACTAAATAACACATTCGAAAATAGTTTATATAAGTTGGTACAGATTGCACGATTATGTAAAACACAAATTATAAACGGGAAACGACTCAAGATCATTAGCTTATCATTGTAAATATTCGGCTGCATTGGCGCACATTCAGTCAAAAACTTGGGAGTGCCAAAATTATATCACGATAATGTATGACTCAGCTCAATGTATGGAGTAATAATTTTAGGCGTACTAAGCACCCCTTGACATCCCCGTATGTAAATCAATGTTCGTCTGTACAGAAATTCGACAAAACTTTTTTTGAATATGTAATATTTACCGTCAGAAAACGTATTTTCGGATAATGTAAAATACACATTGTAAAACAAACAGCTTTGGACTACACCTGAACACCATCAAAACTGTATAAGTACAATGAATAAGGATTACGTTTCCATTATACACAGAATCTTCATTTCGGAGGATTTCACAGTTTTCTATCCAATTACATAAGAACTTCTCATTTACTTCATATATCATACATTTAATTTTAAACACGTCAGACTAGTATACTAATATAAAAGTAAAAACTAAAAAAAAAAAAAAAGTAAATATTATAATACTACAATATATTAATTTGATATAATTAATAAAAATTATTTAACAACGATAATGCCGAACAATCGTCTTTTATTTAGGTGTTTATTTTTTTAATTTTATTTTCATCATATATTTTTAAACAAACTATATCAACTGTGACGAGTTTTAATGTTGAAAATAGATTAATCATCAATGTTAAGCTCTTGGTTAAACCTTTTTTTTTTTTTTTACTTTTTTCCATGGATATACTTTGAAATAAATAATAATATTTTATAACTGATGGTTTAAGGTGGAAAATATATTAATACAGAGGCGGTTGTTGTTTGTGAGTCATCAATAATAATTTAAAATATTTTAACACGGTGTTTACAACTGAATTTTTTTTAGTTTCCGATCGGAGCCAAAACCGTACGGTGTTTACTATACGATCGTATAATATTTTTACATGGACGAAGTATTTATTAGTTTTATATCTATATCAGGTTTTTTTTTTCGGTACATTTCACGGTACTGCAGTGGCGCCGAACTACTTTCTAGTATATGGTGCAAATTTCAACCACCACCCGTCCCGTCCCAGAAACCCTCAAAAATATTTTTACTGTTTATGTCCAAGTTCGAAACGCATAATAAAACTCTTTACAGTACGTACATACATCTATTTATACACGTACTGTTATAACCAGAGATGCTGATTGGGCGTTGCCCGGAGAAGCTTGGTCCTCTTTGAACGAATATTTCAAGTATTCTCCTACGTTTTAGTTAATTGTTTAAGTTATTTTACATAATTTGTCATTATTTCTGAAAATAAAACTTAAATTATTATTTAAATGTATTGGTTTATAAAATATTATTTATAATATTGCGCAACGCGTATTTTGTTTAATTTAGTGTATTTATGACTTGTTTATTGTACATTTTATATCATTGATATATTTACTCGACACTTTTATGATCAATCAATTTTGCTCAATATATTCGACTATAAGATTGTGCGTATATTAGACGAGTCATTCAGATGGCAACACAAAAGTACAAAAATATACGTAGATTATTATAATAAATAGGTTGTACACGAAACTATTTGGATTTTCATAATTATTGGAAGATTCACTATTCCTGATTCACTGGTCAATTTCAATTCAATATCCAAAAACCTTGGTAATCGCACCTTTTTTTAGGTCTAGAAAATTCAACCTATACGACTATTGTTAAAATATTTTATTTTTTACGGAAATTTTAGAAAATTTGATATTATTATCATGCAAAAGCTGACAGAATATGAACAAATAGTGCGTTGTTTGCTGTAACCAAATAAAAGTGCATATTACAGACAAACTTT
The DNA here is from genome assembly GCA_902439185.1 of Cinara cedri. Lineage (NCBI taxonomy): Eukaryota > Metazoa > Arthropoda > Insecta > Hemiptera > Aphididae > Cinara > Cinara cedri. Next base: position 773,013 of record CABPRJ010001900.1, on the reverse strand, counting down.
TTAAAACTAAAATATTATAAGATATCTTTAATTTTCTTATGATTGAGGCTCATGTCCTTAATATTATATTCTGTATTTTTGCAGCTCTTCACGATATTGGGATCCACTACCTTAATACCCTTCCTAACACAGTCTTGCCATCTTATCCTCGGTCTCCCTAAATAAGTCCTTTTTGAAGTAGGGCATTTCTCAATTACTCCGTTGGGCATTCCCCATTGGTTTTTCTTTAGCAATATCATTAACGATATTGGGCCAAATTTTAAATTTATTACTTATACGTTTATATGCATATGCACTATACCTTTGTTTAGACATCGAAGATTGAACCGTATATTTGTCTAATAACTTTTTTCTCAAAAACTCCTAATCTGTATTATAACCGAGGTTCTTTGGCTTTTCCCAGTGGTCACGTCTTTCAAAAGAACCTCGCCAAATAATCGGTTATACTCTTGGTTATACTCGGTGGTCAATTTTATATAATATTAATGTCTTGTCGCCCGCAAGTTTCAGGGCGGTTCTTACAGTGTCCCGTTAACGCTAATCGGCGTTAATATTCTATCGGTTAACGCTCGCAAACACTTGGCAGGACATCATAAGAACGGCCTTTAATCAACTAAAATATACATCTAAATATTATAACTGAATGGATCTACAAAATAAATATAATACAGTGTATATACATCGTATTTCAAAAACGACACTGTAACACATTATTATTATTATTATTATAGAGACGGAATCGTTGAATAACAAAACGTTTGTCGAGCTCGGTATACGTGTCAGCTGTAAACAAGCACGTTGTCGTGTATCGTATTTCAAAAGAGAAAACATATTATTATTATACTCGTATATACATAGTACACTCAAAGGAGAAAAATAATAATAATAATAATACGATACGTCTTTACAGCACACGCCGAGGAAGAGCGATCGAAATGTTCAAAACTTCTTGTATATTCCTATACATTGTAGGTATAATATGCACGCAGTAGGTACAATTACTGAGCGTGGTACTTACGAGGTTTCGTAATAAATATCAAAATATCGTATTTGAGGAAAAGGGGGAGGGGATATTAACAGAATTGTGAATAATATTTTAACTATGTAAATAATTTGAATATATACACCGACGAATTTGATTAAAGTATAACATACATAGATACAGGTATACTGTACCTACGCGCGATGTAGGTAAATAGATAGGTATTCACGTGCGGTCCATAATATATGATAATTCGCAGTCTAATAAACCACCGATCCGTAAATTAGGTGCCTAAATTATGTAAATTCATTTATCGAATTGCAAAAGACTATACCTCAATTATCTTAAAATTTCACAAGACAAATTAAAAGTAAAATATAAATATGATACAATTTGAGAGAGCATGTGACGTGCAAGTTAATAAAACCGTGAAGAATAATGTTTGTATTGAGAGAAAATCAATCGATAAGTTTCGGTTAGTATTTTTGAAAAAAAAAAAAAATAATAAAACACACGAACGTACAATAACTATAATCAGAAAATTACAAAATAATTAATGGAATTAAATGTTTATTTTTTTTTTTTATGAATTTATTAAAGATTTTAACTCCAAACGCTTTTCAGTGATAAAACTGTAATTAGTATTATAGTATAATACTTATTACAATATAGTTTAGATAAAAAAAAAAGTTAGGGTATAGGTTAGGTTAGGTTTGGTAAATTTCAAATAGTCAGGATAAAGTCAAAAGAGAAGAATAATGTTAGTTTCGATTGGGTTCTATGGTGACTAAAGGTTAAGTTAGGTTAAGTTAATGTTTAACCCTTATAAAATTTATAACATTTCCTTTATTCAGTACGTTATTATAATAATATGAATTAATAGACCCTATATAAATTGCCGAGCAAATATTTTTATACGAAGCCCGCGAAGAAATTGCTTCTACACAATCCGAGAAAAAAAAATACTCAAAAATGGATTAATTCTATTAAATATTTATACGAATTTTTTTTTTTTTTTTTTCATAAAATATGGAAGAGCACATGAATTAAGTTTAGTACTTTGTTCGGCGTAAATATTTGGGTTTTATAAATTTCCAATAAACCCATCGTATACACGGTCTCTTATTCTCGCGAGAAACATCGTTTTCCTTTTAGATCACAGATGCATCGCGTTGGGTATTTAAGTATAGCATACCGTCTTAACGACGGGATATAATTTAATGTGATAATATAAATAACGACGTGTACCAGAGAAAGTTAACCTCATCGTAGGAAAGAGAGCAAACAAAAAAAATAACAGTTTGAAACGTTTTAATAAACATTTTGCAGCGGAGTAAAATAAATAATATTATGTCATACTTTCAAAGCTCTGAAACTGGGATAATGATGGTAATTTTATATAGTTGATATTATTAAACTTACGACCGGAGTTAGGTATTATACTTTTGGTTTAAAACCCAGACAAATCACGTTTGGGTCCGGCGTAACTGAGAGACGCGCGCGTAACTTCCCATATAATAATATACTGTCATATAATATATAATTTCTCAATCAGTTGCGATATTTAAAACCTAATAATGGCTAAAATACACGAAACGTAAGGTTTATTCGAAAAAATGGAAATAAAAAACAATAATATTTTTGTAATAATTTTTGTATAGAGACGTGTCGCCACGCACAAGGTTAGGAGTAAGGGCGAATTAAATTGTTTGTGCGTATAAAGTTGAGAAATAAGAATATAATGCTATGTTAAACTCTGAAAGTATATTTAAAATGCATAAAGGTTAGTAGTTAAAAAAAAAATTTGTAAAAAAAAAAAACAAACAAAAACGATCAAAATTACGAAATAAAATAACCTATTTTGATTTGAAAATACTCGAGACCAGTGTTATAAAACGGTCGATTTGTTGTCTGAGTTTTGATGATTGCTCAAAAATTTAACACAAGTGTACTCAAAAGTTTATTATGTACTAATCTTAAAATACAACTTTAGATGTAAATACCCCCAAAAAACCGCTTAAGAATAAACATTTTTAAGATTCTAAGTATAGCGAAAAATGTATTGGTTTTACTAAGATGTTTTTTATTTTATTTTTTTCTTTATGCTGGGTAAAAAAAATCTAACAGATATATACGCGCGGCAGCATTTCTAAAAGGAAATGTTGTCCAGGTGTTCTAACATTTAAACCATTTTTAAGCTTTTTATAAAAATTTTAATATTTTTGTTGAAATTCAGTTTAAAATATTCGTATTGCTTCTACGGAGTTAAAATTTAGAGAGACATCTTCTACTTGGTTTTTCTAGATGGTGGTAAAATTTTCGAAAAATGTAAGCCATTTTTGAGTTATTTATAGACATTTTAATATTACGAGTTTTGTACGTAATATTTATTCGGTAAGTTAGGTTACTTTGTAGTAAAATTGTAATACTTGAACAAAAATGCTTCAAAATTTAACAGAGGGTTCATTAGGAACTTACTTTGTAGTAAAAAAAAAATACCCCACGATTTGTTACGCAAACTTTTTTACCAGAAATCTTGCTCCAATATATCAAGTGTAGTATATTTTTCGAAAGGAAATTTTATTTCCATAGTAATTTAAGGAGTTCAATTTTTTTGATTTTTCAAGTGATTTTCATAATATCTGGGAAAAACCGAAATAAAATGTCAGAAAAACGGAAAATGTAAGAAATATAGGTATTAGTAAAGCATATTATGACCTTTTCTTTCTGTGTACAACATTTTTACCAGCTACTTCTCTTCGATAAAAAATAATAGCACTTTTTATAAAAGGAAATCTGACTTAGAAGGTACTTTAAGGAAGTAATTTTTCAATTTTCCAAAGGATTTCCCCAGCAAATGTGAAAAAATTGGAATAAACATAGGAAAACCGGAAAAATCGGTACAATTTTAAACAGATATATTATACAATATTATTACAAAAAATATATAATGTTTATTTATTATTTTACCATAGTATGACATAGGTATATATTGTTGACAAAGCATCATTATTAACTGACCCGTGCTCAGAATCGTTTTTTCGTTTGCAATGGATTATGGTTGCTATCAGATTTATATTAAATAACCTATAACAACAGGCTGTACCCGGCTTCATTATCCTAGGACGTATTTTTTCCTCTTAAACCTATTTCAATAATATGGTTGCATTTAACTATTTCTGAACCTGTCGATACTTTAACTCGATATTGTAGGTATCGAGGAATTTTCTTTTAAAATCTTTTTCGTAGAAAAATGTCCATAACATCCTAAGTATGAAAAAATCAGTTTTCGACTTCAAATATCGGGTGTCGGTTGATTATATCAGAATATAGGAAATCGGTCATAAGTGGTATTGGCCAGTCCCTATTAAAATTTGCATATTATCGTTGCGAAACGAATTTATAACGAAAACGAATATCGCGTTTTGGAAAACAACGACGCGTGCATAGGAAAACCTCTTTTTGAACATTTCTTAGAAACACGTTATTGTATATTGTATTATTTTTTTCAAATACTAAAAATGTTAATTTGTCAATATTTTTATTTGTATATTTACATTTATACATTTTATTTTTTTTCCGTAATTTAAGTTATGTGTACGAATCGAAATATAGGACATTGTTTTTGTGCAGTCGATTTATGTCTAAAACAATATAAAAATCCCGAACGAAACCTTATAAGGGTAGTAGTTTTTTTAATTTTTTTTTTTTTTTATTATATATTTTATCGATTGTACATTTGTTTTTGATATTTAAAAAAAAAAAAAAAATGGTATATACCGTTCAAATATGTTATTTATTCAGACAATCGTACAACATTAATACAGCGTATACAGCAATAATAATATATTATAATACGCAATGTATCCGACGGTTATTTGTGTTATCATAATATATAATATATGTTTTATCCGTACCGCGCATGAAAATGAAACGAAAACATTTTAATATTTCGGCATATCCGCGTGTATACGCTACGGGTTTTACTCGTCCCCCGGAACAATTAATAGCGATTTAAAATTTCTATGAAGAATAAAACTCCGACTTACTTTTTTGTTCTTTTTCACAAATGAAAAGCATCAGCCGCTGCCAATTAAAATGTATACATTTTTTATGCAGCAGCGTTTTATAGCTAATACCGCCACAACACAAGTAATACTAGAATATTTCAATGAGAATTACATATTAAACGCGTTCGACTATTTTAAATGAAAATACAGATGTACAAATAGTTTTAAATTGAAATATATTACGTCGTTTATACCTATTGTTGTTTACGTCTTACTTAAATACGTCACGAGAAAAAAAAATTATATCTCAAATGACACGAAAAAAAACCATCATAAAAAACAGTTTATTTGTATATTATGCATAAGTACTTACGAAATAACAATTAAGATTGTCGTCGGAGCTATCGTACATTGTGTACGAAAAATATGCTTCCAGGGAAAAACGTTTCAACTATCGTAGAAACTTCAGACGCTATCGTTTTATTATTTTTTTTTTCGTTTTGTTTGACTCTTTAGAAAAAAAAGGCTAGGATCGGACTCGAACTATAAGAATTCAAATTCCTAGAAACTGTATTTTTGTTATTTGTTAATCTCATTTTTCCCGACATTCATATCAATCGAAAATCCGAGTCCGACGTGACCTGAAAAAATGTTTGCTCTTCTAAATAATAATAATAAAAAAATATATGCATATTACAATACGTTTTGCTGCGTGTCTTTCCCGCGAAGTACTTTTCTTCCGTAAATACGAGAAACCGTAAGACCGTACCATTTCCACGTCAACGGGTATCGGGCAGTATATTAGTGGAAAATATTCGCATTTAAAGGGGGGGTCATTAAAATTTTAGAACACAGTATTTTCATATTTCACAAAATAGGAGACAATATGTAAAAATCTCTTCGAACATTTTAAACGAAAATTACAGTTTGAGGGGAAAAAAAAAAAAAAAACTATTTGTGCGCCAAAATAATACTGAATTATTACCTGACCATAAAAAATTTTTATTAATTATTAAATATTATGCAAGCGTAACAATGGACAATATAGTTCGACGTAACTACGTCATTACTACTACTAATTTTTATGTAGAGCACACTGTTCAATCATATATATCTTAACGAAAATTTTAATTTGTTTACATACTAAACATTTGATTTGAACTTTTAACAATAGAAATTATTGTTGGCGGGTAACTGTAAAAATAATCACACTCATATTTTTGCACCGGCAAACTTCGAAAGATCTACATTTGCGCAGGTGCTTAAGTAACTTAGTAAAGCCCATTTGAGCAGTATTTTACGCGTTTATGTAATCGCTTATCCATATACTATACGCGTTGACCTTAACAGTAAGTCTCTAAGGTTTTAGAGTGTTTTAATTTTAGACGTGGTTTTACGATGGTGCCAGCGTGACCTAGCTAATAACAGTTACCGTAAACACATTTTACGAATCCCCGCGGATTTAGTAAAACGATATAAGAGCGCACTAGGGGGTTCTAGAATATCGTAAGAATCCATTTTCCCTTTATAAAAATAAAATAACGCGCGCAACCTATCCTAAAAAGTTTTATAACACCGCGTAGACTATTCAAATTTATTAAAACGAAATGAAAATCTTCCGATACTCTCGAAGTTGTCGGCCACTAGGACGATGCCCCTGTCAGCTGCTTTTAATTTCCAGCCCAACGCTCCGTTTATAAATTTCACCACGTCTCTTCTCACCCCGTCTAACTATCTCTTCCAAAAAATATTTTTCATACCGGTCTCTCTTTTCGCCAATATCACGCGTAAAAGTTGACTCTGACTTCACCAAGCGTGTTCAGCCCACATTAACATTTTACTTTCGATCGTCTTTGATATGTTAATATGTTCCTGTATTTGTAATTTTGTTTTCTTCCCATTTCCCAATCTCCTTCTATTTTACTGATCGGACTCTTTGCTTTCCATATAAATATGCGTAAAGATATTTTATAAGTGCAGTTCCTAAACATTTTTTCTGGCTCTGATTTTCAATAGAATTCTAAAAAAAGGAAAAAATAGTTGATATTGTAAAAGTATGTGCTACTCTACTGTTGTATGTGGAAAGGTGGGATAGTAAGATACGATTCCATCTTAGTTATTTCATTAATATATGTAATTATTATCATATACTTAGTATTAGTAGTATTAGTAGTGTAGTCTTATTTATCTGTTTATTTTGTTTTCTTAAGAAATAATAATAAATAAGAAATAAGAAATAAGAAATCATTTTTATAAACTCAGCTCAACCGTTACATGCATTTCTATGCTTATTGGATGAGCATGCAACTTTTCTATATTTTGAAATTTTATTGCATTTCTTATATATTTTAATTATGTATTGTTGTTGCTAAATATGTACGCAATAATAAAACATTGTTAATGAAAAACGATTCTAAGCAAAGTTTGGTTAAACATGTATACAAATTCCATTATAAACCTAACCTAACCTAACCTTACGATTTTTTTCAAAATTTAAACATTAAAAGCGCCTAAAAACCTGCAACATAACGCTCATCATCCCTTTTATTATTTTTTTTTTTTTTGACAATAAGCATAATTTATGAGTTATTATGAATCTCAAGTAAAATTAAGAAATATCTTTCTCGATTGATTAATTTTATGTACAATAACTCAAATAAAATCTACAAAACTGAAAAATGTCAAATATGTAGTTATAAATAATTAAAAAATTTACCAGAATATTTTAAAAATTGTATTACATCTAGAAAAATCTAATACGAGAATTCTGTATAATTTTGAGGTCTATAAAATTAATTTTTATCGAATTAAAAAAAAAAAATTACATAACAATGAAACCGTTACTGTCGTAAACTTTTAAGTTTTTCAATTATTATGAAAACTTCTTGAAAATTAAAATAATCACATCAATATATCAACTTGATCTAAAATGCGACAAAAAGAAGTCTTTTGTTATTAAAATCAATATTTCCGGTTGAAAAGTCGCACACACAAAAATTAAAAATATCACACCATAATATAACCGGTAAATTCCTTGTAATCTAAAATTGTATACACATGTGTGTGCAACTATTGAATTATGTTTAAATGAAAAATATTCTCATACAATTACTCATACTTTAAATGAATACGGAAATTTAGTGATGAATTTCTATACAAAAGTATAATTAAATACTAAGCCGCCGGCAACAATATGCTACTCCGATGATAATAATATACTCGAGAGATTTAAAATCATCACTAAAGTGGATTTCATTTGTTTCGTGAGTTAATAAATCGACGTTCGCCTGATGTTTACCGGTGCGTATAGGTACAAATCGTTTCATTTATGGTTTCATCGTATGGTTTCTCTTGGGTACAGTTCTTAAAATATCTGCTCGAAATAGAGACGGGAAAACTAATCTAAACAAAGGTATTTCTGTGTCTGCGTCCGCCTGCAGTTTATGGTGCACAGCCAATGGAACGAAGCTTGCACTTAAATTCTGGACTTTGAATGAGATAACTGAACTGTGTTCTAGGGGATTACTGATTCCTAATCAATTTTCGAATACTGTTGTGCGTAAATGTTCCTGTTTTTCGACACTTTTTTTTTTATGTTTTCTCCCATTATTGAGGAGATTTTCAAGAAATTAAAAAAAGAAAAAATTATTTTCTCAACGCATCGAATAGATTGTGAATCCTACAACAAAGTTTTTATGGAATTTTTAATTTGTTTTGTTGGTCTAAGACTTGTTTACACGCAGAACAAAGAAGAATTTCACGTTAAAGTTACTTAATAATTCACTGAAGATCGAAATTAGATTGATATCGGTAGAATCGATGTCATCAACGTGTGCGTTTATATTTAAGATTTCAAACTGAGTTGCTCTCCTCGGTGAATCCACACCGAAACCGGATAAATTAGAAATATTGATATAGTACATGTTTTATTTTATTAAACACCGTCAAATACCAGCCATAGAGTTGTAATATTGTACACCGAGATCGATTCTGCAGTGTTATTGTTGCCAATATTGTTACGCAATTTGGCTGAAAACTAAAACATTATCTAGACGCAACATAAAATGGGTGACAATACGACTATTGTTTCGTACATATTGTGTTACCTTGTTTAGATTCCGAAAATCAAAATACTGGTCTAATATACGGACTATATGTAAAAACACAATAAAATATGAACTGAATTCAACGTGAACAAATTAACATTACTTATTAAACAATAAGTGACGCTTAATCTCAACATAGTCGCGGTACCGTGAAGTTTAATTTTCGTTTTCTTGTAAAGTAGTTTTAGTGAAATTGCGAAAAACCTCATACAATCCCGTTTATAGTTATTATTTTATTTTTAATAGCAAATATTTATTGGAGCTCACTAAGAGAAACTCGTGTTTCCACACGAGGTTGTCCATAATCGATTATTACAAAAATAATTGAGATAATAAACATAACATAACGTTTAACTTGAAAATCCGCTCGATTTAAATGAGTTATATTTAACGTGTATCATAACTAACTTTCCCACCAGCCTTGGCAAATAGTTAAAAACAATAATTAAACGTTGTGCATTTTTTTTACACACGCGCGAAATATACATTAAACACGTAAGTATAATGCAATATAACTACGGTGCGGTTATCCGAAACGAAGTTAATATAACGTTGGAAGAACATTTGCGAAAATCGATACGCGTAGTTCCGGGATACCTAGGCACTCGGGGAAAGAAAAAAAAAACGTATAACGTCATAATTGACATAAAATACGTGATATATAAGTAGTTACAAGTACCTACATCATAGTGAGTAACGTTTAATGACAGTTTTGAGCGATGGGTACGTCATAACTCAGAAGTGTCGTTAGTGGGCTATTTATATATATATATATATATATAGGGTATACTTTATTTAGTAAATAACCGAAATCAAGTAGTGATGTGCTTACTGTGAGAATATATCCAAGTCGGACGATCCGGGAAGTACGAGACGGGGCAATACCATGCCGGGACGGGACTTCTTCCGGCTTCTGCTGGCGGTGACCACGGACGAATGGCCGCACATCGTGGTCGACGTGGAAGCGGACGACGTGCAAAAATGCCAGGGTGAATCGGACGTCGGACAATGGACGTTGAACGCCGGCGTGGACGGCGTATGCGTGTGTGGCGACAGGATGGTCAAGCGGCGTTCGCTCGACGGTAATGCGAGCGACAAGTGCGACGGAACGGACATCCGTGTGGACGCGAATATGCCACGTCGGCGGTCGGCCATCTCGGCGGTGGCGGCGGCCGCAGTGGCCGCCGCTGCCGCCGCGTCATCCAGGCCGCTGTCCAATGACTTGCGGTCGTCCGGGGCGGCCATAATGAAACTGGTCCGGTGATGCGACGACGGTGCGGACGGCTGCGGGGACGGCAGACATTCCATCGACTTACTGTTTCCGCCACCGCCGCCACCCCCGTTACCCGTGTCGGCCGACAGCCATCGTCTCCTGTTCTCAGTGGCCACGACGCTGTTCACCGTTACCTGCACCTGCCGCCGGGCCGGCGCGCACGATTCTTGACAACTGTAACCGCGGCGTACCATCACCGACCGTTTCCGAATCCTTTCCGCGGCGCCGACTGCGGCGGACGCGCCACATGTACTACCGCTAACGGTACCAGGCGCAATCGCCACGCCATCACCGTCGTTATCGGGCGGAAAAGTCACCACCGGACGACTGCTGTCCTCGTCCTCTTCCAGTGTCGGTGCCGCCGTCACCACTTTTTGCCGTTGCAGCGGTTTCCACCCGCCGGCGACGACACCACCGCCGGCCCCTACTTCGATTACCGCGGTCGTCTTGAACACGGTCGGAACCGGAGAAACGCCGTCACCGTCATTTGATGGTCGGTTGTCCTCGCGATCCGTGGACGGTGCCGAGTGCCACTTGACCTCAGTCAACGAAGTTTTGTTATTTGCACCACTATCGCCGTCTTCTAGGCTTTTAGAACCGGCCGAATACTGAAGCGAACCTCCCAACGACATTTTGAGAGGTTTATCGTCTGCAGGTGGATTGTTGTTATTTTTCGAAGACATTTTCACTTTTTTTTTTATAAATTATATTTTACTCTCAATAATCCGCAACGGTGGAACTAAAATAACAATAAATGACTTATGAAAAGTAGAACTAAAAGATAATACCTGTTTCTCCCCAACCCCTATTCCCAACGAAATACATATTTTGATCGCGAACATTAATCGCGCCCCGGCGAGAAAGGCGGCAACACTCAAAATGGTAATTTTTATGGTTTTTCGGTAATACCGGCGAACCATTTAAGCGGAAACACTCACAATATCTCGGAATGCATTAATTTTTTCTATAATTTGTTTTCTAGAACATTTATAAGAAACAAGCAGTTTTACAATTTTATTTTTACGCTATTTTTTCGTCACACTTATTTTCGGGGGTAATCCACAATCTACTTTTGATTTTCATTTGGCGACCTATACTTAAAAATCCATAAACAGATGGAGTATTAGTTAAAATACATTTAAGTGTTCAAAATTTTCGATTTCTATCAAGCCGTTGACGAGATATTCCACTGTTAAGTTCGGGTTGGAGGAGATCAGTGGAATCGCATCATTTGTGTGGGGCGGTACGGCGCATGGCATGATAATAATGCACTACTACTCTCTTCTTGCCACAAAAACGTCACACGTTTTACTCTCAAATTATTCGCCGTACATCAGTCGCTTCAGTTTTACATTTAGAATTTATTTTTTTTAATATTGCTATTTCTCAATAATTAATCCATTTTTTTTTTTATTTGTGTCGTTTTTCTCACCTGGTCGCAATAATGTCTTATTGATAGCTCTTTGAAATCGAATTTTCAACAGCCACACATAAGACAATTTATATCATATTCACGATCAAAAAACATACCCCGAAACATTAATACAGGCTTTTTAGATCCGGGGAATGTTTTATTTGCGCCGCGATCTGCGTGTAGTACACTCGTAAACAAGTCGCGAACAAATTAATACGCGGAAGCAAACATCCCGCAGCTAATATAATAATATTACATACGATTGAAAACTGACGAGAACTCTGTACAACTACAGTATATAGTATTCGAAAAGAAAACACTCGAAAATATAGAGTACAATAGGTAAAATCGAAAAAAATAATAATAATAATAAAAATAAAAATAAAACACATCAACCGGAAAACCATAAATACAGGATATTGTTACGTTTTTAGTATTTTACGTTGTCGCTTCAGTAAAATATTCTCTAAATAAAAAAAAAAAAAAAAAAAAAAAATGCATTACTCTCGAACAAACACATTCGGCTCTACGAGATACAGGCGACTCGACTCTGGACGTATATGGCCAGTAGTTTAATGAACAATATAATGCGCCCGGGGACATTTATTGTCCGTTCCATACGGACATTCCGCGTTTGTCACTATAACAAATTTAAGAGAGTATATAATATATATTTACGCGGAATGAAACGTTTTTATTGTATACGCACGCAGGTGACTTGACCTTTAAATAATAGCGTAATAAATTATGGAACCGAAATTATCGTGCGGAACCAAACGAGACTACCGAGCCCGGATTAAGACGCCGTTCAGAGGTCCCGGGGCGGCCGAATTTTTCAACGAACCTCTTGGAAAGAATAACGTGAACAAAAAAAAAAAAAAAAAATCGTTAAATGTGTTTTAACGAAATTAAAACGATATCTGTACTTGTACACACATCGTAGATGTCAATTCGAAAGTCGCGATATGAACGGTCATTATTTAAATAAATACGGTTATAATTTATTTTTTGCCTTCAACGGTCGATTTTCCATTCCCGTCATTAAAACTTCATCCGATTTACTCATCGTATGTAACAACGGTATGTATACGGAAATTGTAAATATACAATTTTAGTTTCGATAAAATAAAAAATACCGGCAGTTTCCACGGCATAAGCCGTCATCGGGCAACGGAGAAATATTAAAATATCAATGTACAAAGTTAACGGACAAATGTATCGGTGAAGAAAATAGGGCGAAAACAGAGGCCCTTGGAGTCGGATGGCCCGGGACCCTCCTGGCCCTCTCCGGACCACATTGAATCATTTTGTTTCTAACAATTTGACGTCCCCCGTTAAAAACCGTCCATACACTTTTTTTTTTTTTAAACGCTTAGGCTACATTGAAATCGTTTGAGTGATTAAAATCTAAGATTTCACTGTAATTAAATAATAGGTTTTTAGTAAAAAAAAAAAATTAACATAGTCATCTAAGTATATAAAAGGTGTAGTCTATAAAAACAGAAATAATTCGCACGATGGGTGGACTAATGTTGTAGGAGAGAATTCGGGAAGGTAGAAGAAGAATCAAATATATATCTGTATGTAAATATTAATTATTGCTGACCCAAAACGATTCTGAGCGGAGCTCGGTTGTACGTGTTTTGAAAGGCCGTAATATTTATAACGGTTTGCAAATACATTTCGTAAATATCCCCAGTTTTTCCCATTTGTTATGAAAACCTCAAAAAAAAATTAACAATGTACCATTCTAGTCAAGTTTTTTTCTAGAAAAGATGCTACGCTTGAAAATCCGAGTAAAATTTCTGGTAATAAAGTCGTTCACAAAAAAACAAAAATGAAAAATAAATATCATCGTAAAACCGATACATTCCTGGCTTCGCACAAAATTTTAAACATCAAAGTTACTTTGCATAACATTTGTATGTACATTTTTATTTGTTCAGCACAAACTATGCTTGATAACTGATAAGAATTGTTATCACATTATATGTCATCACACTATCGCCTTTATACAGTAACAATTTTAGTTTTTACGAACAATTCAGTTGTTTACTCGATAATATTTTTGTTTGCTTACGGTGGTTTCGATTTATTGTTTTTGAATAACAAACTCATTATTTTTATACAGTATAGTAACATTCATTTTTTTTTTCTAGAGGAATATAGTGGGAATAATTTTAAGTAATCTGTTTTCGCCGACAACGGATTGAATAACAACGAAAAATTCCGATTTGTTGTTTCGGAAAACGTTATTAATTCAGAAAAAACATCGAATTAGTATAATTCGTAAATGGATTGTTATCATCGGTGGGCGCCATTATAATTTAACTCCAATAAAAGAATATCGATCACGGCAGTATGAATATTTATTATAAAGAGTATAATTACCCTCAAAAAAAAAAAAAATAATAATAATATTAATAAATTCGATTAAATATTAATGAATATAATTATTTCATATTAAACGTGTGTTTAATTATATTTTAAGAACGGAGTTGCGTTGAATATTCAATTTTTACGATTATCACAAGCCAAAAACAATATCATCAATAAATCCGATGATTTTTTAATATTTGTAATAATATACAGGGTTTATCGGAGATCAATTCAAACAAATGCAATATTTTGGTTCTGTTCAATGTGTTTTTTTTCTTTTAATGATTTCTAGATCCTTATGCACGCTTTGATTCCTTTATTTTATACTTTTTTAAAACTGTTTTCAAAAAAGACGGACACAATTCGCGCGGAGCTTGGGCCATTGTTATAAGTGAGAAGTTAAGCAGGTTGAACATCAAGGGAAATTTAATTTCTATCTGTACTTAACAATAAATCATTATTAATGAAAAACGATTCGGTGTAAAATTTCTTTTATACCTGTACGTAATTTTCCCCGTTTATCCTGAATGTTAGGGAAAGCACAAAAGCCTCGATTGCAGATAGAACTCGCTTAAAACGGGAGAATTGAGTTCTCAGGGATGTAGGAGAAATGGACGAAAGAGTATTTCGGCTCGAAAGTCTGATCTTAAAGGCTCCGTAAACCTTAAAAATATGAAGAGAAAATTTGTATTGTTTTTTTAAAGCGTATGTTGCGTTTTCCGCAGAAATGTAAATTGAAATCGTTTCATTAGACAGTTTATTTATTATTAAAATATTTCTATTTTGACATTTTCGTAGTGCCGACGATTTAAAATTTTGAATATATGATGGTGTAACTTTTCGACAAGACAAGACGTAAATTTCATGCTCTATAAAACGTGTATGATGTATAGTTAGGTTTCAGAAAGGGGAGGAAAAAAAGACGTATCTAGTGGTATTATATGTGGACAGCGCGCAATACGCGCTAAGGATTTACTGGCGTAGGAGATTATAGGGCGGTTGATTATATAACTTCCTCAGAAATTTTTCGGATGAAATACCTAATATACCCTGCAGATATACCTACCCGTATATACTTAAGCTTCGGGATAATAACGGAACGCGAAAAATACAAACTACCGGGTATAATGTAATTGAAATATTTATACGAGTATTATTCTATCGCCCAGATTCACACTTTGTCAAAAATGACAAAACAACACGAGCTTGTATAGAATTAATGTAATAGAATAATAATATACATGAGCTCGACGAGCTGCGGTAATATCATTGAATCCGTGCGAACAATTCTGCACGATTCGCCGAAGAAAAAAAAATACCGCGTAGATACAAATAACGAACCTAAAACTAGAGTTTAATCAGTATATAAAAAATAATAATATTATTACGTCCTCGTCTATAGATCATATCGTTATTTTAAATTGTGTTAATTTTTTTTTTCAAATTTCTTTAGTCAGATACGATTAGAGCGTAAACATCAAGCGAATTTCATCATCGTTTAAAAGAATAATTGCGCCACAGTTGATCATCGTCCACGCGTTAAAGTTTACACAGTGTGTTCGAATAGTGTCTCGTAGCTATTCATTTTTTTTATTTCTGTAATTGACTTTTTGATCAATAAAATATTATATTTTACCATTTTGAAAACATTGTCCGATGACGTACGGTCATCTAAAATCGATTAAAAATAACAATATTACAAATAATAAAATTAATTAATTTTAAACAATATGTTTTTAAAGGAACGTATTCCAAATGAAACTTTATTAAGGAACTTTGTATTTAACAGATTCCGTTTTATTTTTTAAAGGAATAGGAACGGGAATTAATTTCCTTTTTTACGTGTGCTCTTAATTTGAATTCCGAGGTAAATCCTGCAACCGAAAAATCCGTAAAGTAGCGTGCTCCTTGAAGAAAATTCCTACTAAATAACACAATTGGTTCGATGGGTAACGTTTAATTTTAATTTTTTCAATTTGTTTAAAAAAATATATTAATAACAATAATAAAATATGAAGGGCCGGACAGAAAATGGGTATATTTTCTTTTTTTTGTATAGGCACAAGGAATATAACTAATTCCTTTTGGCATATAGTGTGAAACATATTCCTCTTATGTTATAGGGACGTGGACCGAAATAGTTTTTTTTTTTAAAAAATACTACACTACTTTTATAAGTGATGAAATTAGATTACTAATTTGCGAGGGGAGGACGAGTTTAAAGTAAAGATAATCATGGACAATTGAACATGCTCGTACACAATAATGTAGATTTTAAACTCGTATTTTTTTATTTTTTTTGTATTTACTTGTAAGAACAAGACAATTACTCGGACGTGGTGCTAAAATAAATTAAATTGATCATATATGAACACCGTGAGGGTCAACATTTAAAAAATCTGATCGACGCGGTGATTTTTGGTATCCCCGACATTCTAAAAAAAAGAAAAAGTGAATCACACCCTATGTATTTTTGTAATTTTAGAAAATAAATAATACGATTAAAAATAAATATTGGACGAAAACCATAATTTAAATTATTATTTACATAATATAATTACACGAAATTATAATATGTATAATGTATAGCGAATGCAAATTGTATATAATATTATGTATTTTTTGTTTTGGTTTTAACATTAATGAGAATTAAGAATTCGTTATATCGTATAATTCTCTAAGAAATGTTTCTTAGCGTTTAATAATTACTGTTGGCAAAAGTACGCACCGCACTGCAACTCCAATGGCAAACGGATATTAAAACGTTTTAGCGTTCTCTTTGTAAAAATAATTGGACTGTAAACAACAATAAAATTAACAGTAACTTGAACCGTACTATTGGCATAAAATACATTTCAAACGATAATATATAAGAGCCGAAATATGTTGTTACTTTTAAATGCATAAGAACTGTATTTGTTTGATTGTTATGAGTACTTAACACTGCAACGAGTGCAACAAATTCAATTAATTCCTCTATATTATATAGTGTGTAGTTTTTAAAAGTTTTTAAAATATATCGTGGTATAGGTTTATTATAACGTAGGTAGTCCTATTCACCTATTTACGAAAATGTACACCACGTATACAGAGTGATCAGAATCACAAATCAACGATTTTCGACGAAAGTCTTGTGTACGAATAGAAGTGCGAGAGGTGCAGACACACTAGGGTTTATGACCACCTGCATGGAAACGCCAAAATTAATTTAATATAAGAAAAGCTCTGGCTAATGAAGCTTTCCTACAGAAATAAATTATTCTTAGTAATTGACACCTTAAACATAAAACTCGTAAAAAGTTTATTAAAACTATATTTAATGGAGTGTTTTATGTTATGAATATGAGACATGGATAAAAGGACAATAATGCAGAAAAATAAAAACAAATTACAATCAATGGAAGTGTGCTGTGGAGGAAGACGATTAAAACCAATTGGATAGAACGAAAATCAAATGAAAGAGTTCAAAGAGTTAAGACCACGAATGTGAGAGAAGCAGTCTATTAATGATAACAAAATGGGAAGGAAAATTAAGTTTGTTGGGCATCTTATACGTCACAATGGTGTTCTTAATAAAACCTTAGAGGGACGAATAACGGGTCGAACATTAAGAGAAAGACTTAGAATTAATTATTTTCATGACTTAAAAGAAAAGATGGGTGGCAAAGTAGACTTGTCTTGTTATTGCATTGAGTCCTTAAATTGTTGACAGGAAAATCCCCAAAAGGGAAAGGGCGATAACACAAATATGGCCGGTGTGTTAGGTATACGCGATTTATTACCGAAATCGAATTTAATTAAAGTCTTCGTGCAGCCGTTGGTTTGAATCGCACTTGAATTGATTTCGAAGAAAAAGTTTAGAAAAATACCACATCGTCACCTTTATATTATATTTATTTACAAAGTGGTTCATTAAGTGTACTCTACCCGTTTTTTAGGTTAAGTTTCGCTTACATTCAAATTCTGATTTTTGGAATTTTTAAGTGTTGTTAAAACCGATATTTTCGAATGCTTAGATTTATTACAACATTTAAGGAATATCCTATGGCGATTCCAACTTTGGTTTTTCAAATGAGACTGGAAATTCCATAAACGGACGGAGTATTACTTTAAGTACATTTTGGTATCGAAATTTTCGATTTCCGTGAACCCGTTAACGAGATATTACAAAGTCGGTCTCACCACAGGATACTCCTTAATTTATTGACGCTGTAAAAAATCAACAAAGTATTCGAAAATATCGACTTTAACTATACACTTGAAAATTCCAAAAAACCAAAATTTGAATGTGGGCAAAATTCAACGGAAAAAACGGGACGAGCATGCTTAGTGAATCATTCTGTATAGAGAGATGAAGAGAGAAAGAGATAGAGAGAGAGATAAGTAATAATGTTGTTGTAGTAGTAGTGATGCGGTCTGTTCCGATGATATTCTTTGGTCGTATTGTTATTATTTGCAGAGTAGGTACAACACGAATAATATATATTTATATGTAGGTATACAGGCGATATTGAAATCCGGGATTTGCCGGCCCCCGGACGATGTTAAGAATACTATACATAGTAATCCCTCCTGTACATACAGCCCCGAAGCGCGAACCCGGGGAGGACGGTCGTGTAAATCGGACAAAACGTCGAAGATCGAATCCTGATACACACAGGTATACGACACCGAAAACGATACGTGGGGCTCGGCAAATCTCGCGAGTAAAACGAGACGAAAATCACGAGGAATATTCTAAGTATAGGCAAGCGGCGGGACGGCCGCGGCGGTGTTATTTGAATTGCAAATTCAAAGGCGCCCGGTGGGTATTTTTCGTGTCGCGAACTTTTGCGACGTGTACAGGCTGTGTCCCACGAAGATAACAATATATACTCGTCACGATGATATTATCTTCCAAGATAATAAAGATAATGATAAATTCTGTTTTTTTTTTTTTTTTAATTTTATGACACGGAGACAAGGACTACATAATTATGAGGATTTGTATTTTAATTGCATTTTAATGCCATGGCCGACAATTTAAAAAAAAAAAAATTTCTTTAATTATTTTCGAACAATTTTAATTTAGAATAAGTACCATCTTACAGTTTATTTTTAGGAAATTTTCGACGTTTTCGCTTTTTTTTATATTGTCTTTGCGACATTTAACTGTCCGTTTATAGGAGAATAGTGTTGAATACCATTATGCATGTATTGGGGTTTTTTCAAAACATTTTATCAAAATAAAAACTTAAATCGGAAAACGAAATGAGAACATTTCAAAACACCACTATGATATTATTATACTCTAAACTGAAAAAAAAAATATTTAAAACCGCGAGATTCAAAAGTGAAACGTCAGGTTTTTCAAAAATAATATAATTAAGTACAAAGAACCCACATAGAATTTTTCAGCGATAATGATTGTGTAAATATTTGATAAATAATAATTGTGCAACATTGAATAATGAAATATTTATTTCTGAATATTTTATCAATATTGAATAATTATAAAAATGTCAATGTTTGTATTTTTGAAGTTCAAGTTTTAATGAGCGTTGCTTACGGAAGGTAGATAAACAAATGCGTTACTTAATACTTGCATTATGTATTTATATGTTGTTAGATAAAATACAGTTAGGTAGTAAAAAGAAGTTTTTATTTTAATTTCTCACCAAAACGCAAAAACGTTAATATTTCAGTCGATATCCCCGTAAGTCGTGCGTACGACATATAACAAAAAAAACCGTAATTTGATTATTTCAATAGTATCTCGGTGGATATCGCGGCAACGGGAACGTCTTCGGTGGAACACCCCGTACGCCGAGACGATATTTCGCGAATACACTGCGTGACGACAACCGCAGTCCGACAATTATTATTCTCGTACTCGCGCACCGTCACGGTGCTTTTGTCAAAAGAGAGAGAGAGAAAAAAAACAAAAACGAACACAATATTTATTTCGGGCCCAGTCCTATACTGCAGGCGCGTTATAGATTACACGAGTACGTATATACTCGGTACCTATTATCATTATCTCGTACGAAATCAATTTTAAACGGAGACGTCGCCGAACAAAATGCTTGCGAATGCCCACGGCTTTCGGAGGGCGTTTTTAATGTATACCGTTCGGGTCGCACGCTATGTACGTCGCTTAAAAAAACGTAAGTTTTCGTGCGAAATAGACAAAACGCGTATAATAGTCGCGGAACGAAAGTAAATATAATACGGGCGAGAGTGTCTGCGTAAAAAATGTATGTTCAACGCGTCGAGTTAGGTTTCGGGTATTAAAATGTAAAAAAAAAAAAAAATAACAAAAAGCCGCGTCCCATTTGACGATACTAGCGCTCGTTTCCCGAATAATAACTACGTGAAATGTAGGCGTTATTTTTTGTTTTGTTATTGTAATTTGGCTGCAGAACTGCCACGAAGCATCGCATCGGTAATATTATTGTTATTATTATTATTATTATTATACGACCGCCGCGGCACTCTCGCGAAAATGCAAATATCATGTTTTTACGATTTTTTTTTTTTATTATTATTTCACTTATTCGACGATTTAGTTTTTAAAATTTTCCACGTTTATACCAGTATAAGTTTCAATATTCTCCTGTTAATTATCATACTACAGAGCGGACGATGTAGATTCAAATATTTGTTCTACAACTCAAAGTTTATAGTAACAAAACAACTGTTCAGTATTTTCTTTATATAATATATACGTAAAAAAAAACATCTTCACGCTAATATTTAGTAGCAGTTACTCGACGTATTTTTGCTATTCAAAAAATTATGCGGGCGTTTGAACCTCGGCTACACCGCTACGCGCTCGCGAATGAATTCTGTAACTTCTATTATTTTCAGAAAATAGTTTCGAAAATATACGCCAAGATAGAGAATTGTAGAAGGGAAATGTATTTTTTTTTCTACAAATTGTATTATTATATATTTGTATTAAATATAATTAAAAAAAGTTGGGAAGGTAGGATAAACAAGGTTATTTTATTTATATCTGTAAGCAACGATAAACCATTGCTGACGAAAAACGATTCCGAGCACAGTTCGTTAATACATAATTTGAAGTGCCGTCTTTTTTTTTTTTTACGATATTCGTTTAAATTTTATTAATAAAAAAAGAAAAAATAGTCTTCCGATGATTTTTGAAATTTAACCACGTCTAGGTAAGTCTAATATAAGTATTATATTAAATTTCAAGTCTCTACGTTTATTTATAACCGAATCGCAGCAAAAAAACTTCTTAAATTTAAAATTCTTTAAAAGCCTAAAGTAGTTTAAAAGTTTTAATGATGATACCGTGAAAAAGTAAATCAAAAAGGTAACAAAAATGGTATTTGTGATTTTTCGATTAAATTATTTTTGCGTGTAGAAAACGTAGTCCGTGTTTTTATAAAATAATGAAATCGTGAAATTGTACGTTTTCAGAAAAGTTGCAACGCCTAAGAATCAGAACAAATTTACTAGGAAAAAACGTGTCTGCAGTCTAGGGCGTAAAACAAAGAAAAAAAAAATAAATAAATAACACTGTAAAACCGATGGATTCCTCGCTACGTTCTGAATCTTAAAAATAATAACAGTAAACCGACTATCGTAAATATTACTGACAAGTATACAACATCGAATATTTTTCATCAATTGCAAAATACAGCGCATCAAAAAAGAAAAACTAATATCAGCGCTTGTAGTTCTACAAATAAAGTATAAATTTCGAAAAACATCCCGTGAAAAAAGATAAAACGATTCATTCTGTTAGAATACATTATAAAATCGAAGTGATAATATTATAACGACTCGAGGAACCGTATGATCGCATTTAGAAACTATTTTCGATTTGGAAAACATTGCTTATATTACTCGTTCGAAGTAAAAGTCGTTCGTGTATACTGTATATTATAATATAACTATACGAAAACGTGAGAACTTTGTTAAAACTTTTAATGATATACAGGGTGACCCACGAAGATTCGTCAAATGCAATGACTTTCATATTGTTATAATAGATTATGTATTGTACAATTTTCTTTTTAATACCGTTGAAATTATCATAAATTCAGAAAAAAAAATATCAACCGATTTTCACCAATTTTAAAATAAAAAAATCATGTAGAACAAAAGTATTATTGCGTTTGTCGAATCCTCGTGAGCCACGCTATGCGATAATATTTCCGTTGGAAAAAAAAAAGACACTAAACCGCATCGTATACACGCAATAAAACTTCAGATAATAACTATTCGATTCTAATCTAAACTAACCGGCACGACCCTATATAAAAAAAAAACCTTACCGTCACACAAAAATTATAGATGTTTTATTAAAAACCAAAGAATGTATTTTTTTTTATTATTTTAGTGAATATCCACTGGCGTCCATCATCAAAAGCCCCACGACCAGAACCCCTTAATTTTCGGACATTTCCCGGGCACCCATCAGCGAGAGTATTCTGTTACAAAAGTCGACTACTAATTAAATAATTTATCACGTTATAATATTATGTGTTCCTGTGAACGTCACATACGGTAAGCTAAATCTTGCTCTGCTGGTTCGTGTCCAGTTAATTTTACTGTGTGAAAATCTCCTTATTAAAATCACCCGAAAACTACGAGGGAACTGTGTACATTTAACCTATTACGTATCACAAAACATATATTTGTATTGTATAATACACAGTACTCGACAATATATACGGTCGATTTCCGGAAAATACAAATTAATTTTAACGAATTTTCGGGCAACTTTGTTCTTTCGTCATTATATCGACAACAGACAGTATAGGTAAGTACGCGGGAATAAAAATAACGAATATTTTTTAGGTTTTTTTTTTTATTATTATTATTATTATAATACTACATTCGATTTTTTTTAACTATAAGGTGTTTTGTGTTTTTATTATTATAAAAAAACCGTAATAATTGTTTACACTTATAATGAAGTTGTTGACAATAATGACAATAATAACTATAATGTCGTTTATCGACGGCCATAATCGAAAATAATAATTATAGTTTCCCGTAAACTATAAAACGTTATTGTATCGGGGGTATAAAATCGAACGAACTCAATAGTCAAAGCGAACACGAGAAATATTAATTTTAAATTCGATAAACCCCCCTCCTCATTTCTCCGTGTTCGCCGAACAATATAAAATAATAATATTATAATTGAAAATATGCCGGGCCGTCGGATACTTACATTAGATAGACAAATATCATTGTTCGGAGGGAATATTATATAGTCTGGTTTTAAAAAAACGAATACAAAAAAATTTGAACGTAAATAATTAATAGTTTTAACGAACGTTGACAAAACTGTTTGATAATTATAATTCGCCAGACTGCACCGGGCGAGTCGGATTAAAAGTCGCTTGACTACTTTGATTAAGAAAGATTTTTTTTTTTTTTTAATTTTTTCTTTTAGACAAACCATGTATCATTACGAATTGTACGTTCAATTCCGATAACAATTTATTACGCTATAACACATTAAAAAAAAAAAATAATAATAATAATAATAAATAATCACAAATACATAAATTAATAATTAAACTTAAGAACAATTATTGTTCGACGGATATCATCGTATACGAATATACAGATAACGTTTAATATAATAATAATATTGTAAGTGGCGGGCGATGACGAGTGTATCCCAATTCTCGATTTATGTCATCCCGCAGCAATGATAATTTAATTAAAACGTACCCGCCGAATTAACGTATTATTATTTTCGACAGATTAACTAATATAATACTGTTATTATATTTTGTATCATGTCGCGCGATTATATTTATCATGTGTTATACAGGGCGGTTATTTTATTCGTGGTCCGACGATTATAATATCATCGCTACGGAGAGTTTGTGTGAAATCGCCGGTTTCCGCAGGGTTTTGTAATATGCGTATATCAGTTGTTCAATGGCGGCTCGTCGGGTGAGACAAGCGAATCGCTGGAAAATCATCGCTGCCACGGCTACCGTTTTCTTATTACAAAATAAATGTATTTATTCATTTGTGGACGTCATATTTCGAAATGTCAAAACCGATTTTCCTCAGAATATACGTATAGATTATTGATTGATTTTTAAATAAAGGTTAGTGTATGTTTTAATTTGTCATAATAATATCCTATAGCTAAAACCTAAAATCAACAAGTACCTAAGATTTAATGGTAAACCAGCGCATTGTTTTCTATATATTAATTTCTTCATGTTTCGAAAATATTCGCCACTCATACGGTTCACGAGCAGCCATTGCGGTTATTAAATTATACGACCGTTCAATGATATTAGATTTTAACTGTTACCCTTATTCTGTGGATTTGATTTTGGTTTTCGATATACCTATAGCAGTACCGTAATTCTAGTATCAATCCGGTACCGATGAGAAAAAATGTCGATATGCATACATATTATATGACTATAATATTGGATTCGAATGAATGTGAAATTTACTACAGTTTTCCCTTTACTCATACGTTGCAAATTAAAATTAAGAGTAGGGAAGATGTTTTAAAAATGCATTGAAATAAAGCTTAAACTGCGATAATATCGTTGCGATTGAAAACGGAAATCAAATTTACTTAAAATTCCTGATAAATTTCTTTAGATCATAACACACAAATCACCAATAACGTATTGGAAATATTTTATTTTATCTCCACATCGTTTTAATTAGGTACCTACCAAAAAAGAACCAAAATTAATATAATTCGGTTTTAAATCCTTTAAAACTCGAAAATCCCTTTAGGTTCACAAATCTACTGAAATAGCAATTTATTTTCACGGGCCAATTATTGTATTTATATATTGCCTTTTTAAATTATACTTTTTTTTTTTGTTGTTTCACACGTAAAAAAATTGTTTTTCTTCTCGCGAATATAGTTTGTTTATTTTTTCAAATAAAATATAGAGAAAATCACGTATTTCCATAATTTATAATTTGATTTTTGATAAAAAAAAAAAAAAAAAATCGAGCACTATACCTATACTCACAAACAATAATAATATATTCTGAATGTATACAAGAAATAAATTACGACTTGGGTTCCAAAAAAAATAAAGTTTTTTTTTATTTGCGTAACTAAAAAAATAAATAAAGAAAGTCAATTGCTTCGTCATCATATATATTTTAGTTAAAGAAATTAATTTTGTGATGAAAAGAAAAATTATATTTTCAGCTTTTCAATTGTATTATTTAAATTTCGAGCCGTTGAAAACGTGCCATTTATATTTCATTCGTTCTTTTTACGACGTATCGGTATTTCGAAATAAAATGAACAATTTTAATATTTTTACGCGATGTTCTATCTCTAAAGTCAACGGTTTCGCTACGCTTTGAAAGTTAATAGTTTTTTTCTCTACTGCAAACTATCAAAACTTACTCTGTCGAATATTCAAAGAACAAAATTTAAACTTAAATTGCTTACAAAAAATAAATAAATAATAATAAAAAACTACTACGTTAATCTAAAGTTTTTTTCTACCACTAGTTCAACCACAGTTTATGATGAATTTCGCGTTAAATTTCCGAACAATTTTACTAGAACGAAAAAAAGAAAAATTGAATTCACATGGGTAGAGTCAGAAAAGTTTAAATACATAATTTTAAAATAATACAATTCGTAAATGTTCCAGTTTTTCTTACGTTTTTCCCATTTTATCACATTTATTGTGAAAATCACAAATACGACCTCCTTGAGGTACCGACCAGATCCAAAAGTTGTTCACAGGCACAATAACAATAATAAAAGAAAAAAAAAGAACGTACCAATAACAGTAAAACCAATAACATTCTTCGATGTGCTTTGAATCTAAAAGAAATAAAACGTGTATTTCGCAAAGAACTTCGAACCATATTTCTTCAAGATAGTAGTCACCCATGCGTTTCACAGCGGATTAATGGACGTTATGAAAAATAGGTTTACCCGAGTCTCAAAACGAAAAAGAAGAACGAAAAAA
This sequence comes from Cinara cedri, assembly GCA_902439185.1. Lineage (NCBI taxonomy): Eukaryota > Metazoa > Arthropoda > Insecta > Hemiptera > Aphididae > Cinara > Cinara cedri. The sequence continues at coordinate 746,892 of CABPRJ010001900.1, read as the reverse complement.
AAAACCGACGATAATATATTGTATAATTAGTATTTTTCTTCGGCATACGATTTGCCGGCGGTCCGCTAAGGTTACAAATTGTAACATTTATCATTCATGTAAACCAAAAGGGAAAATATTATTTTTCGGACGTTGCGACCGACGTACGATTAGAGCGGTTTTTTTTTTTGTCCAGTTTCGACTGCGTAAAACGGATCGAAACGGGGTTTTTTTTTTTTCTACACGACTGTTGTTGTCCGGTATAGACACCTAATATCGACAACAATGTGGAAAAAAACGAAAATTTACTCTGCTCTATCGCGTGATATATTCCCCGGATCTAAATTTAAAGCCGAGCTCGGAGGTTTTTTGGCCGGCAGCCGCGGCGACAAAGCCGAACGCCGCGGGCCGCCCACCCATCACTGTATACAATATAATACGTATACCTACCTATATATCGGAAAAGAATATACTATGGAAAAAGAAAAAAAAAAACACTGAAAACCGTTAACATTTACGCGACACGCACACACGAAAACGCGGACGCGCGCGCACAGAGATTCGACGACGGAAATCACCGGGGCGGGACGGAAAAAACCGAAAATTTTCAAAAAAAAACAAAAAAAATTTAAAAAAAAAAAACCGTAAACGAGACGAAAAAACGATCGCGGTTGTCGAGATTAATGTAATGCCGAAAAAAAATTACGAAAACACCCGAGTGTACCGCACACTGACCGCCGTCGAAGCTTGTCGTTGCGACGCCGGACCGACTGCACTCGCTAACAATAGTGTTCGGGCCGCTGCGACGATGCCGCGAAACGGGAACCCGACGGTTTCCGATCGGCGCCGACAAACGGCCTCGCCGTACAGTTACCGCGGTTTTCCGAACGATACACCTTTACTACCTCCAGTGGCGTGAATCGGTCTCGATTTCTGACCGCGCCTTGGAATATTAAATTTTCCGACCCTCCCCCGAAACAGCGACTTTATCGGCGAACCGCCGTCTAATAAACCGTCGAGTTCCGCGACTCTCCAATAATAGTATTATAAATTTCTGTAAGTTTCCAACAAAAATCAAAGATCAATATTGTATTTTACTCGGTACGGTGAAAACGTTATTAATACATTATTAAATATAATGTCATACGTAAATACTCGAGTATACTGGGTAAAGTTACCCAATTTTGCATAATATTTATCAGTACATTTGTGTTTGTTCAGATCCTTTAATACTTGATAAGGATTTTTATCACATAATATGACGTAAAAATGGTTGGACTAGCTCTCTGAGAGTTAAAATTCAAGCGGCCCTCTATAAAACTTTCATAAATAAATCGAATAATATTACTCAATAAAATAAAATATCAGCGGCCCAGATAGGCTTTCCCCAACACGCCGGTGGCCTAGTCCAACCATGGACGTCACACTAATAGCATCAATTAAGCACTTTTGTGTGGTTAACTAATCATATCTTTGATGACACAAAAACTATTCACAATTAAACTTCTGATAAGGTTAATTGATACAGGTGTTTTTATACAATATTTCAAAATGTTTAAAATAGTTATTTAAATTTTTTAATTAGCATAATATATCAAATATATTATTGATTGTCACCTATAACTCATATATCCATATAACTGTCAATGAGAGAATTTATCTCCCTTAGCCCTTCCCGGCTACATCATTGAACATTTGTATATTCGACAATGGCAGTAGTGTCGAGTTCAGTTAAACGGATGGTTCGATTAACCGTACCGAGTCTCACCCACGTTATATTCTAAAATGTTAAAAACCGCTAAAATACAAGATGAAGAACGACTGCGCAAATTTTGTGTAGTTATGTTGCAGCCAAAGTACGAATACGAATCAGTTCTTTTCGGGGAACTATACCGGGACTGCAGTTTTAAAGAAAAGATGGATAGATTTTAGAGATTTTTGGATATTTATAGATTACTTTTCTAAATCCAGAGTAATGTCTCTTGGTAATTGAGAGTAAAGCTGTGTGTAGAATATTATTTGATATATATAAGTATGAGAATGTTTATGATGAGATGGAGCATAAATTTTGTGAAACTTACGATAAATGTATGAGAAATAAATATAACTTTACAGTAAGTAAACACAATAGCATATATTGAATGTAAATTAGGAAAGTTTATAAATAATCATCAAATTAAATGGCTTCTAAAATTGTAATTTTCTATTTGCAATACATTATACCTACCTATAAAACTATACAAAGTTTTTTTGTTTATGTTTTTGTTTTGGAAATATTAACTATAAAACATTAATGTATCATACTTTTTAAAATTAATATCTCTATATATTTCTACCAGTATAATAGGCTCTAAATATTACGCAAAAGTATTATATTATACTTACGTGAATTTTAAGTTTTGTAAAATGGAACACCAAGGAGAATAAAATATTAGGTATATTATATTATATGTTTGAACAGACATATTTTGTTAAAAAGTATCTCTCATTTTCCAGCAAAATAGTTGAATTGTAAATTATTTATCTTTATGCACGTAAACACGTAGTCATCGTTGTCGTCGTTTCATGTCAAAAAGGCCTTTTATCGTCTTATCTGCACTTATATTCCCATAGATCAATTTTGAAATATTCATAATACATTAAAAGTCTTTATACTATAGACATTTAATTTAATAAGACATTTATAGTCATTTAAATGTATGTCCATTTTATATACATACATGCGGGTAGTAAAAAAATGGTAATAACTGGATAAATTTAAATGAAATGGTAAATGAGAAACCATAACTTATTATGCTACAATAGTTTATTTAAAAAAATGTTTTGGTCAATCATTCGTGGACTAACTCGATCCTACTTATTTTAATTCTATACCTGTTATTACAAAAAAAAAAAAAACTAAATATTCATGCCAAAATGTCAGTTATTAAATGGTTATTTATGTCTCTAGATTAAGTGTAGATCTACTTAAGATTATGTATACATGTATAATCTTATTTTAATTTGATTAAAACTTAAACTTAGATTTGATTTTGATCCCTCAAATTTCTTCAGAATTCTCGGAACAAACTTTCCTGATACTCGGTGCATTTGCAGTTTTTCAATTATAATTGTTTGGCGTGATTCATGTGAAATCTAACATTTCTCTGCCAAACATGCTTTCTTTACAACGGGAAAAAAAAATACTCTCCGACCTGAGTCTCCGTTCCTAAAAATGCTCTTTTTGGATTTATTATAAAATCACCAACGCATGGAAAACATTTTTTTGCAAAAAAAACTGTTACATCAAAACTAATAATGTTACAGATAATTTATATACAAAATTCCGAGCTCAGGAGAAGTCGCTAAAGCCAATGATACAAACCCTACTGCTCTTTGAGGATCTATTGAATACTACGTAGAATTACATAAATATAACGGATATAAATCGTTTTACTCGGCTTAACTAGGGTAAACTCGGCTGTTATTTCACTGACAAACATTGTTTTCTCGCTACTATAATGTATATTCTCAACATATTGTAAAATGTGAACTTTACTATTACTATACCACCGAATATCTATATGCTATTATAATAATAATAGAATATAATATATATATATATATATATATTATATACTCCTACGTTCATACCTAATATTGTTGTTAATTAACTAGAAATACAAAACTTACGGCGCATATTCACCACGTTTGTGTGTTGAATAATGAAATTGTAGGAAACACTTACCTGAAACAAAACATAACAACAACATTAATTCAATATAATATTTTATTCAAACAAATGTGTTAGAACACATTATGTGTATTAGAATACACATAAAGCATAACATTTTCAAAAGTTTCAAAATTAAATTAATATTATGTATTCCGTTTTGAAAATAAAAATAATTTAAATTAAGTAACTAATTATTATTACAATAGAGTTGGCAACGCTACTGCCCAAGATTGCAACCTTATTAACGTAGTACACCTAATTTTAAACTAATAACTCGCAAACATCTGTTATTTAGTCATAGTGTTTTTACTATGATAAACTACAAAACAATGTACAAAATATAATTACGTTAAACCATGCGGGTATAGAATTCTCAGGATTGAGCGATAAGTGTCCTCCCCTTCTTGAGCTAAGGTGGATGGATCCACCGAAGACCGATACTGACCTTGAAAAATGCGCAAATAGAACATGATTATAGATGAGAACGAAAATATATAGAAAACTGACGTGAAATACTGGAAGAAGCAAAAAGTCGTTTAAATGGGCTATATAAAAACCGCAAAAGTAGATGGCATACAATTGGTCACGTAGCAATATGTGTATTTTAAGATGAATGCATTAAATTTTTTCAGTGGGTATTTTTGTTTTTCTCGTTACTGTATTAGTACTATATAAGAACTTAATATACGTGGACGTACATAATATTTTGGTAGTGATCCAAATTATTAATATGACGTGATCTGCAAACATAAAAAAAACCGTTGGTCTAACTGATGTATGTATATTTCGGTAGCGCAATTTTCGCGCTATAATATGCAAATACGCAGCTGAACATATTCACAGTTTTGATAAGACCTTTAAATAAAAATAAAAATGTCCCGGTTATTTCGTTATCTTAAGCATGGTAATTTCCATCGACAACGCAATAATTACTGATACGTTTAATACAATTATGTGCATTAGAACAATATGCAGTAACTTAACTTAACTGATACTTTATATCTATATCTATATATATATATATATAAAGATAAAAAAAAAAATAACAAATCAAAGACCGCCAATAATTGTTACTAATATTATTTTTTCAGAATTTTTTTCAGAGTAAGTATTTAATATGGTCGTCATCATGCAAAAAGTATAAATTTCAATCCCAATATGTTTATGAAAAAAGTTTCAAAGCGATATCATAAATAGTTTAAGAACCGCTTAATGCATAATACTTAATTGAAATCAAAATTTAATAAAATTAAAATTAATTTAAACTTAAAACAAATAAATCTGTTTAATTGGTCAATCAATTAAACAGTTCTTACATGACGGCGACGATATTGAACTTAATGATTTTTCTCTCAAACGAACCGAGCAAAACTGATCTTTTTTTTTGCTTAGGATATATATTTTTTAGATATATTGTCCCCTTTCGATTGAAATAATAATTATTATTGTAACCTATATTAATTATTAACGCCAAAAGTGCACATGAATAATACAATATACGTAACTCGTCTGCAATTTGATTTGATCGACTAGGTTTCAATTATATTTAGATATTTGCGCGACTCGTGAACGACTTAAATATTATTAGGGCTGCACCGTTTGTCAAACATTAATTTTACTGCAACCTATATTATTTGAGATGTATATAATACATAAAATAATATACAGTAGCCATTTTTTTTTTTTTTTTTAAACCCGATTGTTGTAACTCTAGTTCTCCATTCTTATCGATTGCTCGTATTGTTTTGCAAGTTCCCTAAAGGTGTTTAGTGTTTACCTCTGCGTCACTCTTTATTTGTCCTATATAGGAGTTTCGAGGACGTCTGGTAGTTTTATTTCCTTTAAACGAACTCTCTGAAAAATGTGTACATTAAATTGTATAATATTATTATTGTTCAAAATCTGTTTTGATAATAATGCCGTCGTTTATTCAAATTTAGTTAAAAACTATTATAATAAATAATATATTATGTTTTAATCAAATAACAACAAATTAAAAAAATATATAACATTCTATTAGAGATTTGTTTTTAAAAAACACACTTAATATTATTTTTGAATTTTCAAAAGAGTAAACAGTTATCAAAGAGTTTATAATAAATAGTAATATATTATAATACATTCTTTTTCGTCTTTGACTATGGACACATTGGACCCGTTCCCGATCCAATTCGATACGACCGACCCGGCCTACATCCAATTCATCCGATATTTGTGGATACAACATATCCGATTTCGTACCAACTATTTACATCGAAATCTACTGAAACAGTTGTTTATTTGTATATACCATCTGTCCATCTCTATAAGAGTTCACATATGTGTTGGTGCTTTTTCTCTTTTTATTTAATTTGTTTTCAAGTTCCGGCAGCTTATAAAACAAATTAAATGATTAACTACAAAATATTATGTTATATTGAAATAGTCTAAAGTCTTGTTTTATATGTCATGGTTTATTATAAGATTGTAAAAATTCAGAACATTATTTGTATAATATTAACAATGTTGGGGACATTTATCGAACATAGATAATGATATATCCCTGTCTTTATCCTTTCAGCTATTTGAAATCAATCATCTCTTTTTCGGGCTTTCTATTCTCTACCTATCCTACAGTTTTTGTTCATTGCCATTCTTACTGCTGCTTTCTTATGACATACCCAACTATCACAATAAATATTTTCTCTCATTTTGGCCACTATCGAAGACTTACCTATACGACCTCTTAAACTATCTGCTCCTGTCAAGTCATAGTCAAAGTAATAGTGTAATATTTTGTATTTATATTGATTAAATATTATTATGGCGAGTAACACAATTATTATAATTACATTCGAGGGTTTTTATATTTTTTTTTTTTGTAGTAATTACTTATTTTTGGCTTTCATATACACTTAATATATGTAGGTATGAAATATGAAATTCAAAATAGTTTGTTTAAACATTTTGTATATATGCATACCTGCCTGCCTGTAGGTATGTTTTATTCGCGAAAAAGAATGTTTTCATCAGGAAACTAAAAACTTTTTAATATTAGACTGACGACAATATTATTTATATTTATAAAAAAAAAAAAAAAGGTGCATAATAACTAATATATATTTTGAAGAGCAACATTTTACCGAACTTTTTCTCGTTAAAAAAAAAAAGAGAGAAAGAGAGAGAAAAAAGTTATTATATCTTAGTTGAATCTATAGGTATAGTTACATACCTGGAATACTACCTGTAGGACATTTTTTTTTATGTTTTTGTTTAAATCGTTCTTTTCAACAGTCTTGTAGAAACATAAAACTGTAATTGAAAACTTAAAAAAAAAATAAATACAGAAAATCGCGCGTGCAATTAATAATATTACAAAAAATTATTATTTACGCATTCCTCCCTCCCCTGCTATTCTACAATCGCAATGTAACGCATGAATTCCATGCCCTGCACCGCGATGATAAATTGCCGTTAAAATTAGATTTTAACCCGTGATTCGAATATAAACGGATAGTAAAGACACGGCTGTTTACTTTCTATACTTTATATTATTATTTATCACGTTTTTATTATAACTTGCATTTTTCCCCGCCCATTTTCCTAGGCACAGACATTTTCTGAAACCAATTTTCAAAAGGTTTAAAATACCTATACTAATAAGATCCGATATTTATATTTATATAGACTTTATATAAAAGCGTCGCAAAATCCGATAACGAATGTATAGGTAGGTAATTTTGAAAAAAAAAATCAATTTCAATCTATCAATTATCTATACTAACTATCCGTTATATAGCATAGTATATTCTATAGGAAACTATAACTATTTATCAATTTTTTTTTATAAAAATATTTTTTCATAATATCAATTTATTTTATCTAATATACCTACTTTATATCGAACATGACTGGGAATAATAATTTACGCCCCGAGCATAAGATATAATCAATGTTTTTTTAATATTAGAATATTTCAAAAAAATCCTACTTCTATATCTATTGAAATATCACATTATTTATTATTTATTTGGTGATATTAATGCTAAATGGATATATTTCGCACGATGGGTGAGCCACTGTTGTAGATGGGTGATTGGGGAGGTAGGATATACAGGAAAATTTAATGTATTCTTGTACGCAACGATTAATCTTGGCCAACAAAAAACAACTCTGAGCGGAGTTAACATGTTTTTATATGTTTTGAAAGGCTATAATAAAATTCTCCAATACACTCATTTTTTTTTTTTAAGACAAAGTACGACTTACAATGAACCTCCTGTTCAGAAGCCCATAGAGGTATTTCAAAAGCACATGCAATTAACAAATTTACCTACCCACCCATTAATTTCTTTTTTATTTAAAAAGTTCTTCCTGTACTTCACACCTATAGGAACTCAACAAAATAATTGTCTGAAATATTTAAACTGTTGTATAATGTGTATAGTATGTATGTAATAGTAAATGATATTATAAACCAAAATAACGTTATTTTATAAAAAATGACGTTAGTTATCTAACAAACCAATTTATATCGTTACTTATTATTTTTTTAATTTGATTATTGATAATTTCTACACACAGTAGAAAATGTTATTACCATAACGGCGATAGATAGTATTACAGCAGCAATATTAATAAGCTTAGTGGGGTTTACTAGCGTAGAGCTTTCTGATGTATTTATATTTTAATTAGGTATCGAAAATGGTTTTCATAAACACAAGTACACGAGATCTCAACTTGTGCAATGCAAAAAAATTTTGGTGGTTCTCAAAACTCTTATTAAATTATCGGGAGAAAAAAACGTTAAAAACCTTACAAACTATTCGTTATTATCCATTAACGTTAATTGCTAAAATACTAGATAATAACGTTAATATGAATTTAACAGAATTTACTGTAATATATATAATATTTCCATAATTGAAAACAAGTAAATAATACCCAAGACTCAAGAGAACATTAAATGCGAATATAGCGTCATCTCAATTATTTTTAAAAACTATTATACAAAATAATAATATACATAAATAAAAAAATTTAATACAAATTTGAACAGTAATCAACTCTTAAAATAACTTGAAATAATAATTAAGATAGACATCTACACCAGAGTCTTGAGGTGTCCTAGATCTTTTCTGTACATTTTATAAGAATACATTTTAAATATAACGTAATTAATATTCCGAACATTTAAGATATTATAATAAACAAATAAAGTAATCACTTTTTAATGTAATGATTTTAATAAATATAGACTGGTTTTACTAAAATTGTCAACAACTTCTTCATAATAAATTTTTATGTTATTTTCAATCCAATCGATTATTTGATCGATACACCTACTTTCCTCGAGAGTACATGCAGTAAAATTACTTGCTAACCAGTCTGGTCACCATTACTCCTGTTAAATTGCTGGTAGAAAAATTGTCCTCAAAAAAAGGCTATAATATTTTACAATACATTCGTACATTTTCCCGTTTTTTCGGTTTTTTTAATATATAGAAAGAACTTATGAAAATAAATGATCTCTTTAAAACTAGTACCTAAGTACCGCTCCAGTCAGATTTCCTTTCAGAAAAAGTGCTACACTTGCAAATTGGAGCAATATTTTTGGTAAAAAAGTTCTACACAGATAAAAAAAATAAATAAAAAATAAACATCATTGTAAGCTTTTTGCTCCATTCAAAATATCAAATGTGAAATTATGAAATCGGTACTCCTTAGATATTTATACGTCTATCCGTCCGTTTTCTCAATGTTTTTTCTCGTTTTTTCTTAAGTATTATGAAAACCACTTAGAAAATCTATATAATATCTAATATGATCTGCTTAAAATATCAATTAAATACTATTTCCATTCAGAAAATATATATAGCATCTTTCCTCAAGTGTAACACTTGATACATCGAAACAATATTTCATTTTTTACATAGTTTATTATATAAAAAATAATAAAATATAAACATAATTGATTAATCAATACATTCATCTCTTGGCTCAGAATCTTGGAAATAAAAAATATTTTAGAATCTTTACATTTGCATATTATATATTGAGGGTGTTTCACAGTGATAACATAAGATTTCGGTTCGATGGTTGATTTAGATTGAAATATGGGTTTTTATTTTTTATTTTTTTGTAAAATCGTGATGTCAGCCTGAGAGATTTTGATCTTCTTATAAAATGTTATTTTCAAAAACTTATATATTACATTTTTCTACAAATGATATTTTTTATAAATACTTCAGCTGGCTGTTTACCATACAAAAAAAATTTAAATTAGTCTTTTGAAAAAAAAAAAATCGTATGGTATTAAAATAAGTGCTTTCATTTCAGAAAATATAACTTCGCATGGGTACATCAAAATGGTTAAAGGGCAGAAAATAAATTTAAAATGTGTATTTGAAAATCCGACCCGATCTCTCTAAAAAAATATACATATTATCATATTTTTAATGTCCTGTGCAGTATTTAAAATAAAAATTACATTTTAAGGATTATGGAATAATTTTTTTTTTACTATTATTATTATTGTAAAATCTGTATAAAGCGAGAACAAGATTTGTATGATTAAAAATGATCGACAATCGAGGTCAATATAATAATACCTATATAAAACGGTGTACCGGCACGTAAATTAACACTAATTTGTCTCCAATTAACGGATTTAAAACCTTGGTTAAGTCGATTGTTATGTAATCATCTATGTATGTTTTTTTTTTTTAAATATTCTAATATTACATATGAAAACGATTGTGATGGCAGTGGTGGAAATATTATTTAATAAGAAGATGCACAAGTTATTATTTCTCCAAAAACGTGGAGAATTTTATATTCGTTTGGTAAATATAATAAAAATTGCAATTTTTGATATATTTACGGTAATAACGCAATCAATTTTAATGCTCTTGTAGTGCAATTACTTCCTAGCCTTAATCATTATTATATGTACTATATATGTATAGTATCTTTGTATTCAAATTCTGTGTTCGAATTATAAAATAAAAGAAGGTGAACTTAGTATATGATTTAATATGGTCGTTGACCGTTGTAATAAACCTTGTATCTCTAAAATAGGGGTTTTTTTTCAGGAGACGCAAAAATTAAGTAATAATAAAAATAAAAATTAAATTTCGGAAATGATTAGAACAACATGAGGTGTTTTGATAGTAATTATATTGATATTGGATGCACATAATAATGTTTAAACGTCTATATTCTCTCTGGATTTTATGCATTTAACGCATGTTCTTGCATTAATTAAACTCAACCTATGACACAAAGGACTTCTCCTCAATCCCTCTAAGCCACTGGTTAATCATAATTCAATTATTAAGCATTAACAAAAAACAAGTAATCAATAATAATATTAAGTTTTGATTCGTGTGTTAAAAAAAAAAAAAATGGCTCCTTATAAAGACCCTTTGCGCCATAAAAGAACCGGTAAAACTTTAGGTGGATCTAGTATAATATGATAATGTGATAAATAAGAGTGGAAGAATTGCTTGGTTGAGCCTGTTAAGTCCGTTAAGCTGTACGCGATGATAATATAAATTCTGTTCTAGATAAACGTTATGTAGGTGGTATTAAAATATGCATAATATATGTCTATAGTAATGCGAATACTGCATACCCATAATGTGTATTATAATAATATGTTCCCTAGTGAATGCTTAATATTTTAGTGGGACTAAATTAATACCTATAGACCTATCGGGGTACGTGTTTCAGAGAAATATTTAACTTAAACATGTACAGATTATTAGGGTATTATTTAGGTACATTTAGAATTGAGAAAAATTAAAATATATATTTATTGGATGATTCACTAAGCAACCTCATTCCATTTTTAATGTTTAAAATTTGCGTACATTCAAATTCTGATTATTTAATCTGGAATTTTTAAGTGTAGCTAAAGCCGATATTCCCGAATACTTAGATTTTTCACAATATTTAAGGAATATCCTGTGGCGATACCAACTTTGGTTTTTCAAACGAGAGCCTATTTTTAAAATATTGGCTTTAACTACAATTAAAAATTCCAAAAATCAGAATTCGAATGCATGCAAAATTTAACCGAAAATATGGGATGGGCACTAGGGTGGTCCTCTATTATGTATGAAAAAAAAATAACCAAATTTTTTCAAATTACTCCACTTTAATAAGTTCCATTACTAAAAATAATGATAGAAATAAAGTTTTAGACAAATCAAATAAATTTCGCAAAAAATATCCTGGCCACAAAAAAGAAACACTTACTGCACTATCACAATAATTTGGTTTTATTATTTATAATTAAAATATATTACAGATAAAATAATTAGGTAATAATGTTATTATAATTGTAAATTGCTGTTATAAATAATTATTAGTTGTATTTTAAGTTGCCTTAAATATTAAAATGTTTAAGATTATTCTTGTTTTTACCTTGTAATTAAAATATTCGAAAAAATAATATATTTGCACAATATTATATATGAATCAAATTGTAGAAAATGTAGTGTTCTATCATTTATATTTTAACAATTTTTTTTCCTGGAGTTATATTTAAAAAAAATTTAAAAAATTGATAATATTGAACAATTTCTATTTTTGTAAATTTAGAGCTGTTGTGGCACGGATTAATATTAATGAATTTGCCTGAAACTTTTTTTGTAGTAATCGAACCTTTTTAGGGGAGGTAACCTGAAAAAAATTTCAAGCGAAAAATAAGGACCACCCTAATGGGCACGCTTAGTGAATCACTCTGTACATGTATATTAAATATATGAAAATAAAGTAAAGAATTGAATTTATTATTCACATTTCGTAAAATGCAAAACTTAGGTAAAATTAAGCATGGGCACCTGTTTGCGTAAGGTATAAATATCTTATTTTTAATAAAATCACATTTTATTTAATGTAACGTATAAATTATATATTATATGTATGCATATCAGTATGATTTATTATAATACGCAAGGTGGGTGTACATTTTAAACTGTAAAAACTTGTATTGATTTTATAATGATTTTTTTTTTTGTACTCGTAGCTATTGCATTTACATATTCATCCTTGTAAAATACTTTTTTGATAGTACAAATATAAGTACACAAAAAGTTTCATCTAATGAATTTGTGAATGCTCTTATATGAAAGAAAAATGAAAATAAAAATAGTGTAAAAGTTTCTAGAAAACGTTCAATTGTAATTCTGCAAATTTCTACTCCAAGGATCATTTTGTAAATACTATGATTTATGATCGCTTTCAATAATTTAAAATTCAAATAAAATAATACCGATATTTGCACTGTTTTGAGATAATTTTGAAACGCATAAATTAGAGTACTTTTCCTTGGTAGGAAAATTTAAACTTTAAAAAATATTAAGCTGGCCGCTTTAAATTAAGTTTTTAGAATTATATAAAATTATTCTTCTATATTTATATGATTTCTTTATTTGTATTAGGCACATATTTGAGACTACAGTATATAATATTCTGATATATTCTGAATTATCTGTTATCTTATCTAGATAGTTTTAGAGTTATCTGTGTACAACAATGATTATAATATCAAGATGATAATACCTAGATGGATAGGATAATATAATTATATTTAATTATATAATTGAAATACGTATATTTTGACATGAACCACAAACTGTTTCATGGCATAAATAGATATTTCATGGTTTATTCAACATAATTTTCCCTCTAGACAGATAAATGTCAATTGCATACTTCTTAAGATACTCATCACACGGTGGGCTAATCTAGTTATTATGATACACTTCTATGTAGTAATTACTGAAAATATTTAATATTTAAAAATTAATTTTCAATTAACATTTATTCAATACGAAATAACAAATATTTTACTTATATCGTTGGTAGGTATTGTTTTAACTACAACGATTGATTGAATGCATAACACGATAAACCATTCGATTTTTTTCTTTATAACTCGAGCACATATTTCATTTTAAAAATATCGTTCATAGTATTAATAAACGTATAGATTAAATTTACATTAATTAATAGTATTAAAAAGATACAAATAATTAAAGTGTATAATACTACTTAAACAGATATATATTTATATAAATCGTCGAGAAAAACGATGTCTAATTAATAAGTATTAGTAGGTTCCATAATGAAATATGCGTGTTCGAATAAATATAATATGTAATGAAACTTTTATTTATGAAATATTCCATAAAATATTTGATTTTGATAAAAAAAAAAAAAAAACCGTAAAATGTTTTTTCAATTATTATACTAAAATAGTAATTATGGCAGACATCTACTTGACGTACCCGAACGGTTCTGGACTGCCGGTAGATTTTTAAAAATGTTTAACAAAAAAAAAAAAAAAAGAATAAAACATCTATACTTAACAATATTCATTAAAAATAATTTAACAGTCTTAATTTTTAACACTATAGATATTTGTTTCTTAAGTACGATAACAAGGCGAATTTAAGTAAAGAATATAAAAGGTATTTAACGTTTAAAACGAATCCAATACATAAATATTATTTAGCTGTAAAACCTAATACAAAACCCAACCAAGAAACAACTAATATTAAGAAATAAAATACTTTCAATATTCCAAACACTGTGAAATTTAATATTTAAAATTTATCAAACGTGAAAATTTCTATAACATAATCATACACTTAAATAATACACATATTATATGAACTTGCGTAAAAGCAACATTCACCCAGGCCCATTCATCAAAATGTTAGTATTCTTAATGTGACGACAAAGGTACGTTGAACCAAAGCGGAAATACAAATAAAAAAAAAAAAAGGATGGTTAGGAATTATACATTATCGTATCATGGTAGTTAATTAACCTAAATGCCTATGCTCATAGAGAGCAAGTATCAGATCCAGTGTCCGTGTCCCCTGCGTGTTGTTTACTGATAATTATTGTTAATTACGTGTATAGTGTGTACGCACTCGTGCAATTATTTTTATTCGAGGGACTTTTTAGGGCAAAAACAAAAGTTTTAACTAGGTAACCGGCCCGGTGTCCCGACGGACTTTCAGCCGGTTGTTTTTACACGTACATTCATACCAAAGTATAATACATTATAGCATGAGCAGTCGTCACGTCAAACGCGTATAAACGAGAGAAATTTAAAACAAAAAACTAAAAATAAAAAACACTAGGTACTAGTTAATAACGAGAAATTCATTAGTGCGTAACTCTGGCCCGGTCATATTTGAGTTCTTTCGTTTTTACTTGTATATGTACCAACTTTTTCCAAAAAATTACCCGGGAAAAATCGACTTTTTGTAAGTGGACTAACGAAACATTTGTCTATTTTCTAGTCCAATATAAAACAAGTTTTGTGCCTTTCGAAGGATCGTCTAGCAATTCTTGAAGAAGTTTGTTAAAAATATTTGTTTAAAATATGCTGTAGTACGTTGTGATAATTGCACTTAAGTCTAATTAGAATACATAATATTTAGTTGGTCGGTTTTTGTTTTGTTATATTTTCAGTGATGACTATTATGTATTGTTTATTGTACTAAAGCCGAGGCCCAAAAATATGAAAATTAAAGTGACAATAATATTAACTTAAATTAAACTAAAACTATAATATTAAGTTAAATAAACAAGTAAGGTACATCATTTGCCAGTCGCGTTATGCGATGTAAAGGATAATTTCGTTGAAATTTAGTACATGAGATGTAAAACATAATTTCGTTGAGAAATAGTACATGAGATAGGAATGAAAAATGACACTTACATCACACGATATGTGGGATACTCAGTAATCTAGTCGAGGGTATACGCAAGTATACGGCGTATAACCAAAACGCTAAAATTCTTAAATGCATATACGAAATAAAATAATACAAATACGCCGGTATATGATCGTAGCCTATTGGATGATAACCATGATGTATGTAATTTAAAAGTTTCTAATTTTTTTCTTAACCTCATCATTCTGAGAGAACTGGGGTTCATCATTATTATATTATACGTCTTTGGTGATAACTATAAAATGATAAGAATAGAAATCCTTAAAACCTTCCAAACGTCATAACTTCACAAATTTCGCATGGCTTCTATTTATCATAAAAAGTTATTAATGAACTATAAACATTGAATACTACGTAGGACATACGCACTAAGTAGTATACATGGACATATTGTGTTTATGTGAAAACGATTAGTATATTTATGTATATATTTTACTAATAAAATTGTTAAATTGTAATTATTATGAAATAACAATAAATAAATAAATAACCTATTAAACAATTATAATGGTTTAATAAATTAGACACTGATTGTATACGCTTGTAATTTATTACATTTAATTTCATAAAAAAGATCTTTCAAATCTAAATAAATGTATATAAATAAATATACAACAATTAATAAATCTAAGTTAATTGGTATATGGTAGGGCAGAGCCGTAGACACAGGGAGGGGTCAGGGTATCACCCCACCCCTTACAACGTGAAAAGTATATAAATGTATTGTTATGTATGTGTTATTTTTTAAATTAACTATAATATGTAAATATTATGATAACCACCCCTCTCCTGTCTACGATAGTGTGAAGGGCAAAGCCTCCCTGCACGTATTATATATTTCAGAATATAGGTGTATACCCAAAACAATATTTACGACTTCACCACTAAGGCCACTATTTTAGGTGAGAAGTTGGGAAGGTAGAAGGGAAATTTAATATATATCTGTACGCAACGATTAACCATTGTTAACGAAAAACAATTCTGAACGAAGTTTGGTTAGTAGTGTTGCTTTGTCAATAATATATTATAATATTTCATATTAAAGTAAAAAAATTGCATATGATTCAATATATATTTTCTTTAATAATATTTATTGAATATTCTACCTATTTTCCCGTTTTTCTTACATTTTTTTCCGGGTTTTCTAATTTATTAGGAAAACAGCTTGGAAAATCAGAAAATAACTTGCTTATAGTACCACCCCAGTTACACTTGAAAATCGGAATAATACATATTGTAGAAAAGTTGTTCACAAAAAAAAAAAAAAATAATAATAATAATAGTAGTAATCATTGTGTATCAATACATTTCGCTCAATACATTTACGCTTAGAATCTTAAAGAGAAATGATATCTCATAAGACCGGATGGAACTCTAAAATTAATAAAAGAATAAAGTTTAGAAGAATTAATCGTTAATACGCAGAGCTTAAATAAAAAGATTTGAACAGCAAATGGTCTGATAGGGAAGGTAAATCTAGGTTCTGTTAAGGTGTGTAGCCAAACGTTTTCTACGCATTTTCAGGCACAAATATCAAAATGTACCCGTCGAGGATTTCCCACTTAAAAATTTAATTCGTTTTTAAAAACATTTTAATATTATTTTAGCCCGGAATTGAATTCCGTCAAAATATACAAGTAGTTATATTGAAAGTATATTAGAGTGGCTGGGTGTGGGAATGGGGATGAGCTTAGCTTGTCAGTTGTCACGCCATTTGAACAAAATATAATTCCGCGGTGTGATATTATAATAATATTATTATTTTTTGTTAATAATCGTCACCAGGAGCGTCGCAAAAAAAACTCGATAGTGACTAATGATTGGGACGACCGTATATAGATTTTATTTTTTTTTTCTATAGATTCCAATTATTTTTTCAGAATAGCTGTACTTCGAGGGTCTTTGACCTCACTGGCCAACGGACGTCAACCCGAGAATTTAGTCGAAACAAAACAGTAAAAATCCAAAAAATAATTCGAAGAAGTAATTAATTATTGTAAAATAAAATATTAGGCTACGGTGTGTTGTGTGTCTAAATAAATCAATCAGAGTTCTGGATAAAATACCTAAAAAAGTATATTTGTTATCTTTTATCTTATCCGGATAAATGGAAAATAATTTTTCCTAAAATGGTTCGGTAAATAATTAAAATGTATATAATTAACTTTTACAGACATTTATTGAGGTAATATAGGTACGTATATTTCCTATCGTATTCGTATATCAACTAGATAACATTCATTAATTTTCTTTTTTTTTTTATTATTATATAATTAAATAAGGTTATAGTTGTATAATTATTTTATTTTAAATTAGTTAATTTTTATCTCATTAAATTGAAATAATATTCAAAAAAATCCATGTTGAATAAAAATTATTATGAATAAACGACGAAATAGTATTTTGTGCCGCCATCTACCGGTAAATAAACCGTACAATATTTATACAAGCTATTTATCAAAAAAGTAAATTTCGGTAAATCTATTTATTTTTATTATGCATAATAATATTGTTTTATCTTTTATTTACTATTACTAGAACGACAAAATTAATGAAACGACCAATATTAATGTATAATTGTATAGTTTTATATTTTTGTCGAATTTTCTCAGAAATAGAAACAATCTCACTACATTGTATCTGTTGTAATAATATTTTATATATTTTATCTTTTTCACGATATTTTTGGACAATTTCAGCGGTTCTCTCTGCAACAAATGAGCTAAAACTAGAGAACTAGAGTAGTTTTATATGCATTTTTAAGTCACAAAAGTCTGGTTGAATTTCAATATGAATTTCGCCATTTTAAGAAAGGTGATGTTTCAGCTTTGAGAACCCCAAATACAGAACCGACATAGTTGTAGGTATATATGCTCGGTGGTGGTTCTCAAGGATTTGCCTTTTTGTGGTTTCAAATTTCAACATCCACCCTTAGAATTTATACCTTTAATATTCACTTTTCTTCACTTTTTTTTTTTTTTTGCAGCAGCATAATTTATTTTGTTACCTATAGTATTAAAATATAGTATATCGCATTATTATGTAACTCAGGTAAATATTTATTGTTTTGTAAAGAATATTTCTATACCTAATACAAAATAGGTAACCAAGGAAAAATTATTGCACTCTAGTGACGGAGTTTCGGCTATTCATATTATGTTTTTTCTTCAGACAAATCAGCAAACAAATTTAAAAATGGCTCAATTCATTTCCAGAATCGAAAAACTATCACTGAATATTGTCATTAATTAATACTAGATTTTTAATTTCTGATTGGAGCGACGAATGTTTGCAAGGTTTTACAACGATATCATATTTTTTTTTATTTTTTTTTTTTTTTATGTGTTCACTTTTTATAATTTAGAAAGCAAAGGAAATGTTTTCTGGGCGGTATTTTAAAGAGGTCATTTTTTGAAATTCTCATTAATATTCAAGATAATGAGGAAAACCTCGGTCTTTTCCAAAAAGTGTTCGGAAGTCCTAGAAACATTCGACGTGTAAAAATTAAATGTACGAGACGACGACGTCGTCGTTATCTGACATTGTTTTCACACGCGTATAAGTTCCAGTACTTCCGCTATCGGAGAAATGTTCAGATGGTGAAATACATGGTAGGCGGTTCATTTTGAACATACTTATAATCATGTTAATTAATTAACTTTATTTGAAAAAAAATATATGAATAAATTGCCCTATGCGTATATTATGTACTAAAAATTCTACTTTTCTAATTTCCCACTTGGAACACAGTAGCCATGGACATTACTCAGTAATTATTATTATTATTATTTTTTTTTTTATTCGATTTTATATGTAAACAATTATATAATCCAATAATTTACCCGATCAATTTAATAGTGAAGTTAACAATATTATGTCATACATTATTTTTGATCGGTGAAATTTTAGCGACGATTTTATTGCGTCGGAAACCAATTCGTGTTGTAATTCTCTCGCGTGGCATAGAGTATTTAATTCGTTTTACGTTCACTGCCGCCATCTATACATCGTACGTAACATGAATATAAGAGTAACGCAATACCTATTGTTAGGTACCTAACAAATTTAAACGGAGAATAATATTTTTTTATAATACTAGCTAAACCGGATACAATAAATAACTCAGAGATAATATGATATTACTATAATTATATGTGTATAGATATATTAAAATTTATATGTTTCGATTTGACTCACATTATATTATAATATACGAGAGTAGGAACTTATAGCAATAACAAAAATAAAAACTCGATCTCTGAAAGTATTATTTTTTTTTTTTCAATATTTGATAAAGATATATTTGTTGGCAGGGGAAAGACATGGCTACCCTTGGAAAATTTAAGCGTTTAGGAAATGTTTAATTGAATGACCTTGAATTTTTACGTCAACAATTTTATGCAATAAGAAAAAAATGTAATTTGAATTTTTTTAAAGTTACAAAATCGGTCACCTTACCTACATGGGCTGATAAAGTGGTCATTTTTTAAAATTTTTAAGTTTACCCAGTGTTGTAACTTTTTACACTTTCCACAAATATTTTTTATTTTTTAATAATTAGTATGAAAATATCCCAAACAAATCATTGTTTTTTTTTTTTTTTTTTTTTTTTTTTTTTTAACCAATTGTATATATCTAGTTTAAATTGAGATATAAGTTACAAAGTTTACAAAACACTAAAAAAAAAAAAAAAATATCCCAACAATGTCTTTTCCGACTTGTCGGACATAGTTGGAGTTTGTAGGAAAATTCAAACAAAGTTATTTAATTTATAAATTTCTGTCGCAAAAAATAGTACACGACCAATACCCAACACTTGTGGTTGTTACTACACGCACGTGCGATTACTTAATTTGTACGGATGGATTCGTTGCACATTGTTGGGAGTTTAAAATTGCACAACTAGCGGAATTCCGAGAGAGAGAAAAAAAAAAACTCGAAAATGTGCACGGAATTTGTAAAAGATTGAAAAATATTTTACACTATTATTGCGCATAACCAAATATTTGTAATATATATTCCGAACGGTGTTTATCAAATAGTATATTTTACAAAACGGTAAACAACGTAAGCTCCATTATTCGATGTCTAACTAGATTTTTTTTTATTTTTTTTCGAAAGATAATCGTAAATACCTGACTAAAAGAATAAAAATAAATAAATCTGTCGTATCGAAGTACGGCCCGTGCCCATACGGTCGAAAGCGTACGCTTACAGTAATTAAAGACGATTCGCATTCGGAAACAGTACCAAACAGTACCGGCGTATTATTGTTATATGCCGGTGCACCTAATACACTCGGCGGTTTATTCGTTTTTATTATATTTTTCCCCATTCCGCCGATTTCGCTCGTATAATGCAAGTTGGGCTATACACACACACACACACACACACACACCATGATAATTCGTAGTTTGTATTCCGAATCGGTTTTCAGTAATCCCTCGTCACATAATGGGTACCCGTTACCTATATGTATGTGTGTATAGACATCTGTATTTCTGTACTAAATACTCGGTGTTCGCCGCGTTCGGTTATTATACACGCGCGTATTATTGCCGCGATAATATTGTACACGAAAGCCGTTTACGAATTCTGAACGCAGGATCGCCTTGTGGCCGAGCCGTCACTCGATAGCGCGGCGGCCACGTTAATTCGAACGTATCATTATATTGCATAGCTACTTGGCAAACAATACGCGTACAAAACGTGTGTATAAATGTACATGTCGATTAAACGACGATACGCGATAAGCCACTGCGCGCCAATTAATTTAAAACTTACGGTTCGTTAGTTATCGCTCCAGAGTCTGGATTGATATTCTGTTAAACCTTGTTAACATAACACCGGTGTTTATAACGCGCGTAAAAAACTGCTGAAATATTCTCTAACATTCCGAAAACATCCTGAATATTCTCGGAAAAAGAGAAAAAAAAAAAACGAACGGCCAACTAAAACAGTTGGACCCATAACAGTCACTTATTTTATTTATTTATCGCACGGCTATTAACTATTTACATTCATTAATTACATTAAACACACAACACCAATACAAAAAAAAAAAAACCCCTAATATAAATACATTTTAATACAGATGCGAGTAAAACAAGTCATAAAAATCATATATAGTCAACACATATTAATAAAAACAAAAATCACTACAATTTGAATGTCTAGTTCGGTTATCCAATAACAGTCGCTGTATCAGTATTTTAATTGGCTAGTGCACCTTCGCGATAATTAGGGTTATAATTACTCCTCCGGTCTAAATTTTAAACTGTTATAACCTATAAACGGTAAATCTAATATAAGTGTTACGCATATAAACATGTCTAGACAAATATTCTCTATTTAAATCTGTGTTCAAAAGAAGGGATCCTGTTTGAAAATCAAAATTGTACATTTGTTTAAGGTACATGGAGTAGGGGTAAAATATTAAAAATGGTTTTAAAATACATCTTAAACGATTCCTTAATGATTAGAAAAAACAGAATTCCAATTCACTTAAAATCATCTGAGATGATTGCTGGTTCATGATAAAAAAAATCACCCAGTGTACCTATCTTTATGCAAAGTTATGTCTACGGTTGGATTTCATGCCGATTAAACAAAAAATAATTTATCGCAGGATATTAACGAGTAACGGTGACTAAAAATTAAAACTCCTAAAATCTCGAAAATATTCTATAATGCAATTCGGTTGAGGTAGCGTAAATATGCTAAAATACTCTTTAATTCTTTAATACCATATGATAAAATATTCTGTAAAATATTTTCTAAAATCAAAATAAGCAAAATAAACTTTTTTTTTTAATTCTACAGGTAATGAAATACTATAATTTCTTACTCCCATCGAACGGCATAATACATTTTTAAAAATATGATTTTTCTTAAAAATCCGTACCTATCGTACTCATCAAAAACCTATTGATTGTTAATTATTATTATTTAAAGTCGAGATAGGTGATTATGTTTTCTCTAATATTTAAACGTACTTCTTTAGTCGCCTAGAGCCACTGCCAATGATGCACATAGATGAGGGATAAGGAATCAGACCTCTCTAAATGTCTTCCTTCATTATATTTTGTTAAATCAAGTTTTACGTTCAGCAACATAATTAATATCTTTTACTACACAATAAAATGAAATTTAATGTCATCAAAAATCATTTATTCAGTTATGAAAGTGATAGTAAAGTACTGCACTGGTAATATGTGCCATACCTTCTCTAGGAAATTATTATTCGTAATCACGACCCCTCTTCTCCTAAAAAAAATCCTGCGTATCTTACTGGTAGTTACTGGTAGTTACCTATCTATAAATTAGTATTACTACGACGATCAATCTAAATTATCATCATCTTCTTTGGGTAAACGATCACTAGGACCATGCCGTCAAACATCCATTCCTCTAACGTTCTCCACCCAAAGCTTTTAGATCTTTTTACCGCATCTTCCGGTCTTTTCCGCTGAGTAATTTTTCAATCCCACGCACGCCATGGGATTCTGACTATACGCCAGGAGCGTCCGGCCCACTGTAGGCTTCTTTTTTGAGATTTTTAGGTTAGATATTATAATGTTAAATATTCGATAAATAATAAGTAACTTTGTAAACTATTGTAGTATTATCTATCCGAGATTTATTTGTCGACTTATAAATGAAAATAAATGGCAATTTATTCGAAAACATAGTATTTTTAATTGGTTGTAATAATGTTTGTTTTATATATTATCGAGTGTAAACATAATATACTGCCGCGGGTTACTTGGAGTTTTTCTCGAAAATTCGAGGCATTGAATTATTATATATATAAGAAGTTTGAAAAATGACTGTACTCTAAAGTCTAAAGTAGGTACCATCTGCGCAGTTGATCAGCTGCTGTGTCCAATTACATAGGTTATGCCGTCTATAATGTGGACATTTTTGGCGTGTTCCAATTATTCAACGTCTCGCTGGGTTAATTAAAGAAAAAAAAACATAGTTCGTACGCCGTATACAATGTTTCTTACTCGTTTTCGGATAGTACAATGGTTGTATATTTTTAGTTTATATTTGAGTTACGAATATTGGAAAATAAAAACTAAGTAATTTCTGAGTGTCATTTGCGATTTAAATTCATAACTAATAATATGACATAATATTATACAATATTAATAGGGCGGACAGACTAGTACCAAATTTAGATCCCGGATGATTTGTTTTATAAATTACACGGATTTCATTAATCAAAGGACCCGCCATTTTATTTTTTTTTTTTTAAACTTTTACTTTATAGAATTAGAATTTAGATAAATTCTTTGTATTCTTGTATTTGAAAATATTCATCTCTAAATAATTATTTTAATCATGTTCAATAGAACGGTTCACGGAGACTATAACGAATTACGGACAAAAAAAAAACCGCATAGCTTTACTGATATTTGACCTATACTATTGTAAAAAAATGCATTTAGGCAGCAATACGATTAATATTGTACGAGTATAGTACACCTATGTATGGTATAGATTAAAATTAACATTATACTGTGTAATGTTTTGTTTTATCAGCCGAAATTAAAACCATTGATTCCAGAAACGGAATGCGGAGTATTCGGCCTACTATGTTCGGTAAAATGGCCCGAAAGGTCCAAAATGTATGTGTACGATAAAATAGGACGTCGGTTTAATTATTTATCACGAATTATTTGACGAATTATTGTATGTTTTTAATGCAACACTTATTGTTTTAATCGTGTACATAGTATTTGTTTTTGTAAATATTAATGGTATTTGAGTAATTTTTTTATTAATTTACGTATTGAAAATTATTTGAAATAGATATTTTGTATTTAAATTTTAGATTCTGCACGAACCGATACTCAATTAGGGCCCTTTCTGAATGGAAATTGGACTGGAGTGGTACTTTAAGGAAGTTTTTTTTGATTTTCCCAGTGGTTTTCATAATAAATTGGGAAAGACCGTAAAAAATGGAAAAATTTACGAAACGTATTATTTTCAAATTGTAAATATTACGGCCTTTCAAACAACCGAATTTCGCCCAGAATCGTTCTTCTTTTGTAATGTTTAATTGTAACGTACAGGCATACATTAAATTTGCCCTATATTTTCCAACTTCTCACAAAGAACAGAGTCCCACACATTGCGTGAAGTATGTCAGTTATTGTTTTTTTAATCACGGTTTATAATATAATGTGTAGACATGAACTATTTCGGATTACAAAACATTTTTTTTTGCGGAATCTTGGTGGAAATCGGTCAATAAATCGTTATGTTTGGAACGCGCGTTATGACAGAAAAGAGTGACGTTAATTTCGGTTGAAAACACGACAAAGGACACAATCGGCGGAAAATGAAACTGTTCATTTTGATGGAAAACGCTCACGCCAAATAGATCATTCGGCGATCTCCATTCGAGTCCTTGATAGTAAATAAGATTATAGTATCAATCGCACACCAACACGAAACCATCTCACGTAAACATAATATTGTATAGCCTATAATATCGTTAAAATGTTACACGGTCGGAAATTACCGTGGTGTATCTCGGCAGTAAATATTATGTTATGCATTCAATAATAATAATTATTAAACTATCAAATATTAATTTGATTTTCAGAATAATTTCCGACGTGAAAACGAATGATATTATACATCGTCGATAATAATAATATTATTATAATCACGTCAATATTATTATTTATTATGTATACTCCTTGCGTCTAAACATATTACATTCGGGTCAGTATTTTACGACGGGAGTTGTTTTAAGTATATACCTAGGTATACTGTGAAACGAATTTTGACGTACCGCTAATATGCATACGCACTGCCGTGACTTTCAAGGAAACTGCAAATCGATGCCTTCTAAAACGTATGTATAATTTTAGATACAAAAATATTATAACACGCGAAGGATGTGTTATATATTATTATTTATTACTATTTTGATGAAGGTTAATGTAAACTATATAAAATAATAATTCAGATAAAAGAAGTCGATTTGATCATATTTGTATTCGCGCAGATTTGGGTAAAATATTTTTTAAAAAGTATTTAAAATAAAAATTCAAAGACCTACATACGAAAAATTGCGGTCAAAATTAAATGACTAAATTAATGATTAAATTAAATTTATACATTACATAAATTGTATTTTTAAAATATTCCGGATACATTATTAAAAATATTATTTGGAATATTTTACGAATATATGTTTAAACGAAATGTAATGTTAAGTTGGAATGATATAAGGAAACTATTGATATTTTACGATGCTATTTATAACATAATATTATGAATTATGTTTTAACAGTTGGGAATTTTAAAAAATGATTTCAATCGAGTACTCCTGGGTAAATATTACGCGTCTTTTAAATTACTGTTTAAAAAAAACCTGAGCATTAATAGGTACCAAACCAAAAAATGTTTTCCGAGAATAAATACTGCATACGTCCTATATTGAGTAAAGCTTTAAACACTCTTAAACGAAACAGAGAAGTTGTTTTTTTTTTTTAGAAATAAAGTATTTTTAAAAACTATTCGTAATACAGTATTGAATGCTTCCCAAAATAATTATTTTCAAAATATTCAGAGTACTTTATTTACAATATCTATATATGTATGTAAATTGCTCGTTATTCGCGCACAGCGTTGACTGGTCCAAAAGAAATAATAAAAAAATAATCATCCGTATCATGAAGATAACAAGTAAGTAAATTTACCAATTACTCTCTATTACAGGGTTGTTGGATAAATCCCTCAATTAAGGCTTGAATACGGTGAACAAAAAGTAGTCTATGTTACTCCTTGTCTAGAACTACATGTATCAAAAGTTTCAGCTTAATCCGCTCAGTAGGTGAGACGAGAAGTGGTAACAAATATACGGGGGCTAAGTGGCCGGTCTGTAAATAGTTATTTTTAAGATTGCCTGGGCAATTTTATTGTCTAGTTAACAGTTTTTAAATATTAAAAGTCGATTAATTTGTTTGTTATTTCCGTTAGTTCTCAATACATATAAAAGCTAACAAGATCAACTGATACTTTGGCAAACATTACACAAAATATTACGCGATATTTTATGGAGAATTTAATTCTAAAAAAAATTGTATTTCTTATAGTTGGAGAGGAGGAAGAATTATGGATGGCCTATTCAAATTCCAATCTCCCTCTCTGAGTTCGATTACCTGCAAACATACCAACCATCCATTCAACCAAATGTTCGCAATTATATTATAATATTAGTAGGATTATTACAACACAAACCTTCAGTAGTGCGGTCGAATTTAACTCGATAATAAGACCACAGTATGATAATAATATACAGTGCTATTTTTACGACAATGGTTGTTCATTTATGGCAGACCAGCTTAGAACATAAAATTATTATCTCCGAAGATTTCTGAGTAAAATCGATTTTAGTTGTTTTCAAAATTGTATCCTTATTCTATGTCTATATACCACAAAAACAGTCCACATTTTTAAACGTATACATTTAAAAAAGAGAAAACACATAACATATTACAGTGTCGACACAGTAGACCTAATGTACACAACGCACTCAAGACTAATATCGAATATAATATTATGTTATAAATAATTTTTCTCAATAAAATAATATTTTAGTGTCAAATTATTGTAATAATATTTGTACCTGTAGCTATATTTATACCTAATATGATTGAATTTATTCTTGTTTGTATTTTTATTGTGTATTTAAAAAAAAAAAAGTAGTAAACAAATATCGATGAACTCTGGAACGTCCTGCAAAAAATTGCCCGAAGCTTTAAAGATTGGTTCAAGTAAAAATAAAACCTATAATTGAAATTTTAAATTAAACGATTATAATATGATATTTTTAATAACCACGAAATATTGTTATGACGTTACAATTCTTTAGGTATACAATTTAATGGGCAAAAAACAATTTATAAAAATTAACTTCTTTTTCTTTTTTGTTTTAAGTTGTATAAACTTATTATTCGTGAAAACCACTGCGGATTATGATTATTTACAATATTCAGTTATAATTATTTACAATATTTACTAAATACTGTTAATATGTTAAACTATACAATAATAACAAGAAATAAATTTCTCTAACGGCAAAATTAACAAAATTACAAATATACATTTGAAATTTGATGTCAGATATAACTATACATAAAATATCGTATTTAAATATTATTATTATTGAGAGGACGGTACATATGTATTAATTGAATCTTAAAAAAAAAAAAAAAAACGTCCGCAAATTTGCGTTCGGAAGAGACTACTTTGTGTTGTTTGTTGTAATATTCGAGTAAGTTAACCTATCAATCGGAAATTTAAGAAAATTATCTGTGTTTTTTCGTTGTTTTATTTTCGTTATTTTAATTTTCATACGATATTGTACGTTTATAAGACGGAGACCATAAACGAATGTTGAGCATAATGTTTTCGTAAGTCGAATAAAAATCTAATAATCTAATTGCAAACATCAAAATAAAGAAATATATTATATATGTAAAGGAAAAAAGGGACCGAATCTGCTTCTATATATACGTACCTATAATATTATAATTTTTATATGTTTCTAGAATATTATTTACGATACGGACTCGCGAGCATAGTAGGTATTATCTATCACTATATGCAAGATTCTATGGATATAACACCCGAAAGTAATTTTGGCAATGCTACCTCAAAATACGGCCAAAGAAAACGATCTATTGATACAAATAATGTACATTATGCTCATTAAAAAAAAAAAAAAAAACAAAACACAGTATAATAATAAATACAATCGAATTTGTCGTTATTTCCAAGTTGTCGACGTTAACGTATAATTGTTTTTAACTACTGTTTTCACTTACCGAGAAACTGTTTGAATTTACGAACCATTATATTATGTACCGTTACAAATATATCCATAATAATTGAACTTACCTGTAAACAAAAAAATAAATGAATAAATAAAACATTATTAACTCAAAATAACTAAAAATACAGTCACAGATTTTATATCAGTACTTTATATAGTATATAAATTAATTTTTTTTTTTTTTAATTTTATACACAATCCTATACGTTATAAATAAAACTGAACAAATCTACGGAGATTAAAATGATAAAATACCATAGTATATCACAAACATTATCAAATAATGTAATCAAACGACATTTTTTTCGAGGAAAGACCACAAGGCCAATGTGTGTAACTTTTATACTCGTATATAATTGACTATCTAGATTTAACTTCTACTGGGAAGATATCATTTTGATTTGCCAAATCGATATATTTTAAAGCGATTTGAACACTTGAACGCATACAAATTTATTAATAAACGTCTCGGCCGTGTTATTTTTTATTATCGTTAATGGTTCAATTTGATCGGCCGAGGTGGTTGACTGAAAACGAATTTCCCAAGTGGTCCATGTTTTATTTTATTATTTTTTTCAATCCGATTTCTATGAATTTTTATTATTTTAAATCTAACGAATTTTTTTTTTATAGCCATCTCAGTCGTACTGTACAGTCGCCATTTTCTATTTTTCTCATATTTGTCATTTTTCGAAAAATAAAAAAAACAGGTGATACGGTCGGCTGCAGAAAAGGGAGTAGACGAGGGTTCAATAGAAAACAACTGATTATAAAAGTATTTCGTGAAAAATTGTGAACTATTATACAGCAGTTTCTTTTCTGAGTTAAATCTAGGAAATCTAGAAAATTATATTTCTAAAGTTTATACCGTTGGTTTGCATTCGTTTCCCATTATTAATATGCATTGTTATTATTTTATGCGTTGTAATTTGCATACAAATATAATATAAAAATGACACTTTCTCAACGTCAAAGAACGTATAGAACGTATATAACCTATACTTAGAAAAAATATATATATGTTTGGTGAATCTTTCTTATTTTTAGAATATTATTGCATATGCGTATTCGAGTATAAAAAAATAAATAAAATCGATTTAAAAAAAAAAAAAACCACGAACACGTTATTAAAAATTCAACAATTTTCAGAAAAACTATATTGATAAGTTTATCCAAAAGAGTTCCGGTTGACTGCTAACCTAAACCCGAGTGGTCTATATACCTCTTTATTGTTTTTGTTTTTTTTTATTGATATAGGTATACCGTATTATACAATATACGACCCGAAAAATGTCACCAGTACAGAACTTTTGGCGTCTAGCTTCTACGTAATAATAAAAAAAACAAAAGTTAAAAAATAAAAAAAAAAGGAATAATATTACACGGAGTTGATTATTTAATAGTTTTTTCCTTGTATTATTATTTTGGATATATAAAATATATATTATAATATTGCTTGTCACAACGAAAAAGTTCATATCCCGATTCAGATCGTACCTTTGACTGCACTATAGTCGTGGTCATTAAGGATTTTCGAGATAAGCAGATATGCAGAGTGTCCTACAGTGTTATCCTTATTTCAAAGTTTTCAAAATAATCATTTTGTAAAATATATTATTCTAAAAATTTTAATGTAACATACATTTTCATATCTGAACAATAGTTTATTAATAATATCAGTTTTAATTTCAAGAAAATAGACGTGAAATAATACTGTAGGATATCTGTTTATCCCGAAAATCGAAGACCGTAACTCGTGTGCAGTCAAAAGTACGATCTAAATTGGGATACGAACTTTTCCGTTGTGACAAGTGATATTATAAAATTTAATACTGTATGTACCTAGAATAATATTAAAAATAAAAAAAGAGCTTATACTGGGGATGGGAGCGGCTACTGTTGTAGGTGAGAAGTTGAGAAGTTAGGATGCATAGATTTATTTCATTTATATCAATATGCAACGATAAACCATTGCTTGACGAAAGACGATTCCGAGCGTAGTTCGGTAATATATAATTTGAAATACCGTAATTTTTTTTTTCGATTTTCGTTTAAATTTGATTTTAAAACCCTTACTAAAAAAGGAGAAACAGTCGTCCGATGATTTTGGAAATTTTACCGCGTCTAGTTAAGTCCAATATAAGTATTAGTACCAAGTTTCAAGTCACTACATGTGTTTATAACCAAATTACAGCAAAAAACTCCCAAAAATTAAAATTCTTTAAAAGCTCAAAAGTTTTGGCGATGATACCGTAAGAAAGTAAATTAAAATAGCGAAAAAAAGTGTCTTATGATTCTTTGATTGAATCTTTTTTTTTTGATAGAAAACGTCGTCCGTGTATTTATATCATTAATTATGAAATCGTGAAATTGTACGTTTTCCTACGGTTTTTCCCACTGAAGTGATTTTATTTAAAAGTGGCATCGAAAATCAAAAAATTGCAACTTTAAAGTAAAATATAGACAACTTCAGCTTTCGGAAAAGGCGCTACACTTATACATCGGAGCAAGTTTACTAGGAAAAAACGTGTCCAGTCAGAAAAAATAAAAATATAAAAATAAACATCTTAGTAACACCAATATCTCCCTCGCTACGCTTGGAATCTTAAACTATTAAATAATCAACTCCGTTTAATAGTATACGCTTTGTTTTTTTTTTTTTTAGTTTCCCTCGTAAATATTCGATTGAAAAACAATGAATACGGACAGTTATATTATCATAAGGAGTTTTATAGGACTCGATATATTATAATAGTCGAGGTCACTACCTCTTTGGTTAAAACACCCGAATCAGTCAGTAAACATTTTTCAAAACACAATGTACATGAATACATACATATACATATCTGTATTTTGAAATCAATCGACTTGATAGTAAGTGTAGTAGTTTTTTTTTCGATTTTTAATTATTACACTATACGTGTACAATGTAGATTTTACAATTTTAATAAAAAAAAACTTTTTTACTCATACCCACATAATAAATAAAAGTGTAAACAATTTAAGTCTGTTATTTTTTCGATATTAATAGGAATTAATAAATTGTTATAAATAAAATAATATAACTTAAATGTAATATGCCTAATAAGAAAAAAAGTTTTACTATCTCGCTCTTAATATGTACACCAATAATTGAACGATAATTATTATTTCGGATTTTTTTTATGAGTAGTTGTTTTTTTCTTTTTAATAAAAGAAAATTGTACATGTTACATATTATTGCATTTTTTTTTTTTTATGAATTGTGTACCTACCTATATTTTAATAATTAATGCTGAAATAGATTGATATTTTAGAGATGAGAGCTGCAAAAATGACTAACGCTGGCCACAAAAATTTTAAATGAATCTTTGAGGTAATATTTTTTATTGGGTGACCATATCTAGTATGTATTTTTCCATTTTGACTGCAACTAAACAGTAGCGGTATCATTTTAAAGTCATATCTCATCTGCTCGTCCAAAAAGATTAGATTAAAATGCTAAACATATGAGATACGACCATTTTCTTTTCGGTAAGCTGTATGCGATATGGCGAAAAGACCAGCTAATAGTTGCAAATCAAGTACTTCGTTATTTTAATATCAGACAAATAATACGGATTTATATTCGAATATTATTATTTCTATGTGATAAAATTTCTTGGACGTTTACGACCATTCGGTAGTTTTAACATAGTATTCTATGTTATGAATACGATGGTGACACGGATATAACAAACAAAACAAAAACACTCGGTTTAGACGGTGCAGAGTTTCGATAGCAATGACAAAAACGTTTTTTTAAAAATAATCGACATCTGGTTAATATCAATAAATTCCGAATTTCATACAATTTGAACATTTCTCTAAAGCGCGTTATTATCAACAGTTAATTGATAACGTCATCGTTGTTATTTTTGAAATGCAATAATATCGAAAATATAATATAGAAATTATTATAATTAGTCTCTAACACGGTGAAATGACTTTGTAATATTTTCTTATTCATCAACATAAAATACAATAATCCAATAAATTACTAAACATATTTCAATATCTATATATTTGTAGTAATTGGTACTACATTTGCCCACTTAGTTAATAGTCTAATTTAAATTAATTTTACAAGAAATAAATTAACATACCCATAATCAATTTAAATATATTATGCAGGTACTTACAAAGACACAAATTGTAATCTTTAGAATTATAATTTTCCCAAGGAAAATAATAATTATAATAATTATAATATAAAGTACAGTCAATTTTTAAAATAATTCTAGTCGATATTCGATTATAATTCGTGGGGATGTTTGAAAAAAATCTCTAATATACTATTTGTTTTTAATTTTATATGATTATGTACACGTGGTAACAATTAAAGCGCTCTGTTAACTCGAAGTGCATACAAAAAAGAAGAAACTACTTTTTAAAACCAATACAATCAGCGACCCGCCGGGAATCAAAATTATATATAACATTTGCAATATGTACAACACTTGGTATAAGTGTACAACGGACATTATAATAGTGTTAAAAATCGTTATTCTTTTAAATACGGGCGAATTTCACACTGCACATAATGTGCGCGTTCCGATCGAAATTAAACTTTTTATCGACACAATGAAGAATCCCGATTTTGGGTTTATAACCATATTTTATTGATTCCGATGAAAATATTCTTATAATTGTTTTTTTTTTTTTAATATTATTATAATATCAGATGCACAAACGTGTATAATGTTTAATGTAAAAAAGTAATATGCATGGCTCAAAGAAAGAAAAATAAATGCAATGCGAACATACGCCAGTACAACAGTTGAACTATACTGTTTACGTATTATTGAATAAAGAAAGACATTTTCCGAGAATTTTATTTTATTTGTAATACGATTTTTATATTTTAGCTTACGCGTTATTTCGTGACGGAAATAGAATGCGTATAAGTGTATATATGTATATAAAAAAACATTCTTCATAATTGTATGTAATATATAATATACACAAGCGTATATATATATATATATATATATTATATAAATCTATTCGTATTTATACGGTACAAACAATAATACGAGTATAATAATATCGTAACGTTATTATTTGTGTGTCGCTTTATGATTCCGCGAACGAGGTATAAATAATAACAGCACAAAATACGTGCGTTACGACTCATTATTATAATGGTATAGGTTAGGTTAGGTTAGGTTAGGTTTTAGTTCCGGTACACAACCGAGACGGAACGCGCGAGAACCGTAAACGCACTACAGCGAGTGCAATAATAAATAATTTCTAATCAAATACTATATTGTTATGATCGACTTCGAGATTTGGAGTCGGGTCGGGATTGGTCAGGCGACGGCGAATCGCCGTTATTCAGACTCGGGGAAAATAATTTTTTTTAAGAATTTTCAAAATATTCCGTATATAATTCGCGAGAAGTATTCAGAATATTAATTCGGGATCACGATATAATTAAATAACAATTTGAAGTTCGTACGACCTCCGGAAAACAGATGATTATAATATGATAATAATAGGTAAAATGTGATTATACATAGTGTTTTAACTTTTGGGACTTTTGAAAAATTATTTTGGTCAAGAATCACCGGTAGAAAATTATACATCTTTTAATTTTTAAAGTACTTAAGCACAAATAAATTGAAGTTTTTTTTATAAACCAAAAAAATGATTAAAAATAACGCGCATGTCATAATAAGTAAATCATCGAACACTTTAAAATGAGACTAAGAATTTGTAAAAACTATTCGGAATATAATACTAAATTCTGAAAAAGAAAAGTATTTTTAAAGAGTAAGAATACTACCCATTTCTGTCAACATTACAAATCTTTCTCTTTATGATAGATTAAGGAGGATGGGACTAAGAGCACTATGACTAAATCCCTTTTACAATTTCAGACTATCACATATCGTATTATTCATATCGAATATTATTATCATAATATTTAGTACTTTTTTGAGGTCAAATTCAAATAAATTCACCTATACAATACCACAATATTATCAATTATTAAATCAGAGAGAGTTAGCTTACGTGCATGCTGAATGAGAAAAGAACGTAATCACGTCGTGTTTGGTACATTTACCAAAGCTCTTGTTTTGACGGAAGGTTCTAAAATACGTTTCGATGTTCGATTTAAGTCCAATATCAGTACAAAAATTGTATTTCGTAGTATGAAACGCAGACTCAAAACTTTATATCCAATTATAAACTATTAGAGGCTAAGGAGGTGAACTCCGGGTTCGGAACTAACCTACCTACTCCTCTTTGGACAGTATAAATAATTTTTTAAAAAAATGTCGATTTTAATTTTTTGTTTACTATTTATAAATTTGAATGTCAAAATTTTAAAATATATCTAATACAAACGCGAAAAATATATTAAATGGATATTCAATATATAGAGATGCGTAGATGTGGTTAATACAGTTGTCGATGTATTAGCTTTGAAAAAACAGCGGTTGGATTTGTAATTGTAACTAAATTATTTTAAGTATCTGTAAAAAATGTGAAATATTATAAAAATAAAGAATTTCGTTCGGTCTGTAAAGCTTTATATTGATAACATGTGTATTTAGTATTACTATTGTACATGTTTGAGCTATTAACATAGGTTTTTTTTTTGTTTTGCTTGTGATACCATAATATTTCACTATAGCATTAATCATTGGGTATATAATATGACTGAAAAATGTTGTTTTACAATAAAATCATTTATTATGTTAGGACCCCTATCCCCTTGACAAATCAGTCATACGCCACAGTAAAATATAAAGTACCTTTAAAAGAACAATATTATTATTGTATTTCTGTCTACATTAGTTAATATATTTATTTATAATATATAACGGCATCACTACGATGTAATATATTTTTTTTTTTATTTACTCGTATATATCATATTCTAAGCAATTCATATAAACTTCTTTACGATCGCCTCGAAACGGAACGACGATGACGACGGGGGAAGATTATAATGTTTGTTTTATAGTGAACAGCAAGCGACCTTAGCATTGCATTACGGTATAATGTAATATCTTTTACGAATTTGTTTTCTTTGTTCGCGGCAGTTACCTACATGTGTGTTACTACACGTTTATTTTGCCATAGAACGTGAAAAACGTTTTATTTACCCATACGCGGTGGTGTTATAATATATACCTACTAGGTACCTAATGTATACCTATTTCAGTGTATATTTCATCATAGTTTACGGGTTATAGACCTTTGGTCTGTCTAATGGTAATATAACTGTCGATTATCAACCCTGCAGCATCGTTTTGTGCGGAGATACACAACTGTGCCTAAGCGAGAAGATGATTTTACCGCGGGAAAAGAATGCTAAACACTCGAGAAATTCTCCGCATGAAACGGACGAGCCAAAGCACAAGAGGTTTATAATTATTGTTAATTGTACCGATTGTAACCTATATTATTTTAGTTTAGGTTAGGTTACATCAATAGTTTTAGGGTGCATCGTATTCTTTTCACAGCAGTGGATAACATCTTTTAATTAAATGTTTACCTACTACTAATATTTGTCACCGTGTACAATTTTTCGATCATATTTTTATATCCACTTGGTTAAAATAAAAAAAAAAAAACAGTATAGTACCTATATCATATAATTTTTGATTCTGAGCAGAGAAATGTGTTGGTCTACTAGGATGTGCGCTTATTTATTTATTATTTTGTTTTTTTTTTCTTTATCATTATTTGTAAACAACCAGAACTACCAGAAATCTTGGTCCAACAAAAAATATAATGTAAACATATCTCAAGCGCTTATACCTAATATACATATAGTATATATGAAACATTCAAATAATGAAAGAAACTTATTCGATATTCTTAGTATATCAATACAGGGTGTTCCATGAATATTTCTCCTGAGATAATGAAAAAAATCAAATTCTGTTGTTTTTTGTTTATATGACTCACGGGGGTAAGGTTTATAAATATTCAAACGGCCAAATTACCACCGGCATATATTATTATATTCCCATGTGGTGATGCAAACGATATACTCGCGACCGATTCCAAATAATTACTACGGAAGAATAGATTGCGGTGTTACTTTTGCCCTTGGTTTCCCTTACACTGTTCATATCATATCAAATGTGTATTATAGGTAAACACTTTTTATTATAAAGAACAAAGCTATTATAACATAGTGTTCATCACTAGTGTAAATTTATAGTGTTAATATTATTACAGTGTCGGTATACTTAAAATATACTAAAACTTAACCCGTATATACTATTTGCAATTGTACACCCCGTGCGTGGGTGTAAATCTGACAAAAAATTATACGCAAAGGAATGTCGAACTCTTGAGAAACGCGAAGATAGGCACTGCAAAACATTTCAAACTTACGATACTCTATCCGTAGCGATGTTATTAGAGCCGGTCTTTAATACACGTATCCTAGTAATCTATACTTACATCACTCAAGTAACTACCTACGGGTTTTATAGTACTTCGTCGTGTACACGCATGAAAACCATTGAAATATTAATGTCTTGTTAGATCACCATCACACGACTTGTACGAAATGCTGAAGTGTTTAAAAATATTCGTTCGTATTTTTTCATCGTTTTTATATTTTACTACAATAATATCAGCTGTTTTATTGACTTCTGATTGTTTTTTTTTTTTTTACTAATCTAATCAAACCACCCGATCTGCACCGTCATCATCGCTTACTAATATAGTACCTGCAGCTATTGTTTTACATTAATGTGTCTGTTTACTATATACCCTATATACGCTAATTTATTCACTTCCGCGGTATTATTGTACACCTAATTGCACATTTTATACTATAGACAGGCATTATTATAATAGACGTGAACGTCGTGTCTATAAAATGGACCGAAACGTCGAAACGCACACCGGGTATTATGATAGGTGTTTAATAAAACGACATGCTAAAAAACCGATTAGACGATCGCGATCGGTAGTGTACACGCCTATATAATAATTACGGGAGGGTTAAATGATTGTTGGCTCATGTAAACGACGACGAGTGAGTATACAGGATGACTGACATAACGCAAAACACTGATAATTTCGAAAATTATTAACTTTTTTTCGGAATTTATTTTTTAGAAAATGTAAGAAACAAGAGGCTCTAAAAAATTTTACAAATTTTTTTTAAAAATTAATGCTTAATTTTGATTTTTAAATAACAATTTATACTGAAAATTCCATAAATAGATGAAGTTTAAGTACAAATGTTTTTCGATGTTGAAATTCCTTCAGTCCGTTAACGAGATATTCTACTTTCCATTTTTACTTTTCTTGAGTAGGGGTGAGTAGTGGTGAGCAACATTCGTGTAGTAGCATTTGAACCGTGATTAACTGCTCTACCCTTACTCATAAAATAACTAAATTTAAAGTGGAATATCTTGTCAACGGGATGACGGAAATTAAAAATGTCAACGCCAAAATATATTTAAATTAAAACATCATATTTAATTCATCTATATAGAATAATAATAGGTTGCTGTTTGGAATTCAAAAGTAAACAATAGATTAACCCCTCGAAATAAGAGTGGCCAAATAAATAACGATAGTTTACAATTTTAGAATTACAATTTACAATTGTTACTTAAATTTTCTAAAAAAAAAAACAAACTCTGTGAAAAAGTGTATTTATAACCTTCGAATGTCTTGCGTTATGTCCATCACTCTGTATATGCGAGACTTATTATATAGATAGGCATAATGATAAACGAGTACACCTTTTCAATATAATAGGTATGTACTTATCATATACGCGTGTTTAGTCGTATACTATAGACCTCTGGTTATACGATCGGGCTTTGTCTCTTGTCCCGCGATATATTTTACGCACATCGCGTTTCTCGAGAGTTTAACATTCTTCGTATCTTCACCTCACCCTATACCACCCTACTCTTCCACCACACATTACTTCCTCCTATCGTATATTCCTCGTCTACACATCGCATCACGCTATCTGCAATAGTCGATCGATAACGTATCATCATAATAATATTGTAGGTATACCTATACTAACGATTATTAATTATAAAAACTATATTGAAAAATTATTATTATAATAGGTAACTCGGTACATTTAGATGTACCGAGCAATTTTTATACGACTATATTGCAACGCGACGCAATCATACGCATCCGATTTTATTGTTTTTAGGGTATTTTTATATACCTTTATCGGATTATCTAGATATTTTTCCGGAGGGTTTTGTGTAAAATTGATTTCTGGCTTTTTTTTTTCAATGATTATAATTTATTTAGCCGCTAAATAAATAATGATGATTGAAAAGTTTTAGCGTCTGGTTTTGTATGGTTACGTGCTTAATCGAAAATAAAGCAATCGTTGTAAAAAATGTAACGAAATAAAAATAAAACATTTATAAAACAGAAAATAAATTTGGTGGCCGGTCGGAGTTGTTGGGCGGTCGGTTTTAGGTCCCTGGTAAGAGCGGATTGGCCATTCAGCACCGTAAGACGTGCGGCAGATTAAGAACTGTTGGTGTTTGACTTTGTGTTTTCATGCTCTGGATAGTGTCCTTAAACGCTGGTTCTGTCTACGTCTATTTAGACTTTAGCGCTATCCAGGTTAATTGCACTCTTGATTAAAGGATCTCCGGACTGGTTATATCACCACATTGTTGATGCTAGTAGATAAATCGTGACTAAAGTTTATTATTGTGACCTCTTTCGTCAGCACATAGGTTCATCGTCGAAGTGATGGGGGAGCAATTGCAGTCAATGTTGAAGTCATTAAGTAGTGGTTGATTTTCTCATATGAGACATATTAACCACACGACGTTATTAAATTATCCGTCTATTTGCGTCACGTGAGAACTGTTTAGCCATACGGGTTAATGGCAGCCGGCTACTTCAGGGTAGACCACATCATTTTACTACATACTCGTTTAAAATTGGGTAGGAGCAGTTTATTTTGTTATTTATGTTGTACAGCGTAAGGGTGATATTTAGACATATTGTTGCCTAGTAGGATATCTGCATGACGTTTCTATAATAACAACTGGCAAAAAATAAAATACATTTTACTCAAAATCTCGATAGATAATCGCTGGATCATGGTAAAGAAATCGTCGTACTGTATACACGAGGTTTTCTCGGGTACCTACAACGAAAATGCTATAATAATAATATACTGGTTTTACTACAACACGTGTTTTTTTTTTTCATTCGAAAAATACTTTTATTCAGTTAGGTAGGTAGGCATAGTAAATAATGTTCCGAAAGGTTCGCTGCACCTTAAATAATAAAGACTTTCTGCTCGGCAAGCGTACTTTCTTCATGATATTTTTTCTACGGATTACGAATATTTCTTTCTAAAAAGTAAAAAACACGCGGTACAGTGAAATAGTTCTAGTAATACATTTAACAATGATTCGCGTAACTAATATATATCTCTGATTTCGAGATTAAGAAAGACTTGAGACGATTTTATAGAGTTGTTGAGTTAATTACATTTTGAATATTGCTAAATAATACATTCTCGTCTTCCCGTACACCTAAATCGCCTATGGCGCGAAGCATTTTTTTATTTTATCTAAACAATTTTTTATACACGCGTTTACAAAAATAAATAATTTATCAATTTTGTTAAGAAAAATATCGCATTCGTACATACTGCTTACAGAACCGTAACTTATAATAATTATGTAAACCAACAGTAGAATAATAACATTAATCATGTATAGTTATTATTATTCGTAGTATAATATTAAATTTAAGTGTTATATACAAACACATTATAATATTATTATTTTGTATTATAATTCACATGCTG
Organism: Cinara cedri; assembly: GCA_902439185.1. NCBI lineage: Eukaryota > Metazoa > Arthropoda > Insecta > Hemiptera > Aphididae > Cinara > Cinara cedri. The sequence continues at coordinate 706,780 of CABPRJ010001900.1, read as the reverse complement.
ATTTTTTAATTAAAATACGTGAAAATATATATTTCCAATGATTAAATATTTACAATAATATATACCAGTATGATATTATGCGTATACTTACCTATTCCTTTACACATTTAATACACGTCATGTTTTATAAATATATATATGTATGAAATACTCACACATATACATTTTTCGTTAATTAAAATGTTCGGAATAATACCCGAATTCCATCTTAATATTTTTTCCTCGGCCATGACGTTTACCAACACAGGCGAACACAACACAATATGATATTTAATACAATCAAAAATATACTCGTACAATTAATTTGACCTTGTAAAAAACCAGAAAATAAATAGGTGTTTATTTAAAAATCGAATAACAATACTTAAGCGTTTAAATATGTTGGTGAAATTAACAGTTCTACATTGGCCACCTGAATTCATATTTTGCAACCATTTAGTAAGCCAAGTATTTGTAAACACAAAATCAAAATGTGTAAACACTACCAACATTGATTATCCATAAAATATTAAACCACTAATAACTTCTCGGAAGTCGAACATTCTTTTTGGTTTCAACGTCTGAACCAGCCAAGTTTTAGTAAATCGTTTGTAACTATTTGTATGCTAAAAATCAGAATTTGTAAGTCATCTCCCCTAATATTATCACTGAATGTTTAGCCACCGGAGTCAACTTAACGCAGTGGTTCCCAACCTCTTCTATTCTATGCCCCCTTTGTAGATTTTCAAAAGTCTCACATTCCCCCCTTCTATAAAATGAATCGTTTACAATCTTATTTTCTATGAAGCCATTAATTTTAAGTACGGACACTCGCGATGACTACATACTACTATACTACGTGCACTATGCAACTACAAAATGAAACTAAATTGAGTCTAAACTAATCTAATAGCTTTTTTCCCTGACATCCTTTTATCGTATCAATTAATTTACAGATAACGTGGCATAAAATGTTTTAGTTATGCGCTGTGGCCAAACATTAATAGTTTTTATCGGTTATTCGTTATTTATACCCGATAATGGATAAAAAGAACCAGACATTTTTTTTTTTTTTTTGTACGTTTTAAAATAAAAATAATTTAATCAATAAAAATTGTATTTCGTAATAACTGTTTGCACCTCCCCAGCAATGTCTATATGCACCTCAGTTTGGAAACCAGTAACTTAACGTTTTCGAATTTGTATATCACCTAAAAATATTGCTCCATTTGTAAGTATTTACGAGTATATAAGAACAAATCTGAAACTTGAAAGTGGATATATTCAATTATATATTATAGGATCTTTTAGTTTACTAACTAAGTCACTTTAACTTTTTGGAATTCATGTGTCATCTATATCAGCTATATTAAAACATGAGTATTTTTATAAAATAATAACAAAATTGCCAAGCACCTTCATTTAATTTTAGTTTGTTTGCATAGTTTATTAAACAACTTTAAAAAAATGATAAAACTACGCAATTAAATCTTAATTAATTTAACAAGAGTACATTAAACTGGTACATAAAAAAACTTTTCGATTTAAATACTAATTGGTAAATCCAAGTAGAGTAAATTTTAAATAATGATAAAACTATACAAACAAATCTTATTAAAATTAATTTGCTTTTCATACACATGTTCTGTAAATCATTATATGTCTCCAATGCATTATATTTTTTTCTACTTACACATACATAATATGATAATAGTCTACAGTTTTAGAATTTAAAGGTCTACTATATACCAGGTGATTAATTTAAGGAAGTGCACTCGTTATCTCCGGAAAGTATTATTTTTTCCTGGAATTTTTTTTCTAGAACATTTAAGAAACAAGGAGTTCTACAATTTTGTATTGATGTTATTTTTTTCACCTTTATTTTTGGTGATAAAACCATTACTTATTTTTATTTTTAAAATGGTAACCTATATTACAAATTCCATAAATAGATGACATATTATTTAAAATAAATTTTGGTGTTGAAATTTTTGATTTCTTGCAAGTCGTTGCGAGATATCCACTTAAGTTTAACTCAGAGGAGAGTAATGGTGCATTATTAACACACTGTGCATCGTATTGCCACACAAGTATTACTCCATTATTCTCCTCCAACCTAAACTTAAAAGTGAAATATCTCGTTAACGATTTGACAGAAATTAAAAACGTCAAGATTCAAATTTATTTTAACTAATACTTCATCTATTTATGGATAATATATTATAGGCTGCTATTAAAAAATCAAAAGTAGGTAATGGTTTTACCCCCAAAAATAACATAATTAAAAAATTGTAGAGCAGCTTGTATCTTAAATATTCTAGAAAACAAATTCCAGAAAAAAATAATACTTTCCGAAATAATGAGTGTACGTCCTTAAAAAACCACTCGGTATAACTGTAACTCTTAATATTTTTGTTGTATTTAGATACGATTATTTAGATTGTTTATTTAGATTTGTTAAATTTGCGATCGAAGATTTTAAACTTCTAAACTTGCTTCATTTTCTTTCAGCTGTTTATTGATTTTCGTTATCAACTTCACATAAAACGCTGTTAGCAAATACCTATTATGTAGAACTAAAGAACAACCATATCATAATATTCATAATTCATAAATATCATACATTTATTTTGATAATTTTTTCTTCGTGTCTATTTCATAGATTACCTAATTGTTTTCCATGAAAATATCATAGAATTCATTTATTTTTATTACATAAAATATGGGTTGCATAAAAGTTCCAAAAAGTTGAAGTGAACCGACTGACAAAGCGTCAAATGATCGAAATGTTTAAAATATCAACTTTAAAGTTTTGGAGTTTTTACTCTTACTCTTCACTTTTATCAGATGGAGTACAAAATACTGTCGTTGAAAAAATTTCAAAAAGATAAAAATAACTTTAAATTCCTAAAAAACTGAAAATATCAACTTTCAAGTTTTAGGATTGTTCGTATAAATACTCACAAATGGAGTAAAACTTTAAGAAGTATACAAATTCCAAAACGTTAAAGTTACTCGGCTGGCTAAACGTTCAGGGATAATATTAGGAGAGCTGAATTCTGATTTTTAGCATACAAATAGTTACAAATTATTTACTAAAACTTGGCTGGTTCAGACGTTGAAACCAAAAAGAATGTCCTACTTCCGATAAGTTATTAATGGTTTAATGTTTTATGTATAATCAATAGCGAACATACTTACAGAATTTGATTTTGATTTTTGCCAACAAATGGCTTACTAATCAATGACAAAAGATGAATTCAGGTGGCCAATGCAAGACGGCTAACTTCACGAACATGTTTTAATTCATTAGTATTAAAATTTATATTAAATAGTACGCACAGGAATACCCGAATCCAGTGGCATATTTAAAAGCAGACATTAGAGAGATAAATCACCTCCCTTGACCCTTTTTTAGAATCCATTAATTATACGACTATCTATTATTATTATTTTATCAAAAAATTAAAAATGTATCAAGTAAAAAATATAATATCGAACACAATCAAAACGTATGTATACATTTTCTTGTATAAGGACCAATGCAAGTGGTCGTTTTCTAAATTTTAGAAAACCCTAAATACCCCATTTTCCTGAGTCTAATGTATTATAGTAAAATTATTATGTAAGTACATAATATTCCGAAGTTCAGCTATAATGATCCGTCTCATTAGAAAGTCGTCAATCACACGAAAACATCGTTTTCTGTCTATAAAGTTAAATTAATCTTTAGGACATATAAAAAGAAAGAAAGAAAAAATATACCGGATAATTATATTGATTTATCGAACGTTTACTAATTATAGAGTGCCGAACGAAAAATATCCTAAATTAACAATAATTATACTTATATAAATAGCTATAATTAAAAATTACTACGTATGCGAAATAACCACGACTACGTAAATATAAACCATTAAGGTATTTAAGTATATATGTATGTATAAATAAACAAAATATATAAATAATAGAATAAGCTGATTAAGAAGATTACTTCTTTTACATCGCCTGCAGAGTTTATATCGAAACGTTTAATAAAACCAATATACCGTTATTTAAAATGTAGGGATTACAAATAATTATATTCTTATCAATTATTTATTATATCATAATATATAATATATTGTTTTTATTTTGAATGTTTTCAGAAGTTACAGTTCACAATTAATGCGAAATCGATAGTACTTTAATAAGCCTACGGCGAATTTTAAAATCTTTAAACTCGGGGAAACATTTCTGGAATAAGATTTGTCTTTTTTCACCGCCATACTCGCGTGATTTATGGAGATCCGTAATCCCTCAGAAAAATATATCACCGGTTGTATTAATACAGTATTAAAATAAAGTAATATAATTTATGTAATTTCAAGTTATTCGGTGTAATTTTATAATTTAATTTATTAAAAATATGATAATGTATGTTATATAGGTAGAACACCACGGTTATTATGTAGGTATAAACTATAACGGCCGGTATATAATCTTTTTTAATTAAAAACAGTGATTAAAAATATATATATATTTGTTTAAATTTTACGCAATAAATAATTTGATTCTATAATCGCGTAATTATTAATATTTCGGTGAAGGAGATCAATAATGTTTTGGACATGGACGATCGACACCTATCGATATTATTAAGATGGTATCGAATATCAAAGTTGAGGTAATTTTTGGTATCGAATTAGATATTTTATTATGTTAAAACGATACTAGTGATAACCATACATATCGCAGTCGAATAGATTAGATTAAATAGCCATTGTTTTAGTTTTTTAAACAAAGGTATCAATACAAAACGAGTATTGAGTATCGAATTGGAGATTTTCGGTGGATATCGTCCGTCTCTGAACTTGTATTATTATACAAAATGGCGTCCGCTATATTGGAACGTTGAATTTTATCAACAGCGAATGAGCAGCTTAAATAATAATATTAGGTACATATCTACCTACTTAATCATAAATATTTCGGCACAATGCCAAATTTATGTTTTTTTAGCAAAATAATCGCTGGGGGTATTATATTAGATGACGTGCTGCTTACATACAAATTATAATAATATGCGCTAAATATTATTTTGAAATTATTTGAATTTATTCAGAACATAACCGAAATCATTGTAATATTCCAAAATATATGTTATTAATGTCAGTTCCGTTGCATTACGTTTCATTCAAAATCCTTACACAGGTTATTATTTATTACCTACAGTTGTATAATAAATATCATCACCAATTAAAAATATGTATGGATATTCACTAAATACTATTTGAACCGATATTCTCGTTCTTATCAATGTCACATAATGATTTTATATCGTATATCAACGTGCAAATCATTACGTTATTATACTATGCACCTGCCTACTATTATAAGATATTAATAACCGTGCATTTCAGATGGAATTAATTTGATGGCAAATAAACATATTTTTTAATAGTAAGTATACCTATGTAGTTGCATCTTATTTGTATAAATTGAAATGTTAATTGTCGAAATTCGTTGTGAAAAAATGACTGTCGATAATATTTGTTTAACATTTCATTATCGGGGGATATCGATTACATACCGCAGTTCCGGCCCGATGACCACGGTCCATCCACGACGACGACGAGCATCGGAATCCTTTTTCTTCGGCCTGGCGTAACACTGCGGACCGTCGTCCAGACCGTCGTTCGAGACTCTGAGGTTGGCCATGAGGATAACAATATACAAACGACACTACGGGCGATAGGTAATTGATACCGCGGTCACGTTATACCGTAACCAGGGGTTACCGGAAAATTGAAAAACGGTAAGAACGAATGTGAGAAGACCGTTCGATTCCGAGCGACAGGAAAACGTCGTCGTAGGTACATTTAAAACCTGCAAATTCCATAAGTATTACGGGTGCGCGCTGATGTGGCGTTTCCACGAGGATCGCACGACTACCGGCGCAGTTTTCGGATATTTTATAAGTCCCCGGTATATTACGTGTATACGTTTTGTGAGGGAGCCAAACCGGCGTTATATTTTTAAACGTGTGAGACTAAGCTATACCGTGACATCGTACGAAAAGCGGTGGGAAAGCCGCGCGTAAATATATATATATATATATATACATCACATATCGCGCGGACAGCTTAATATTATTAATATAATTATATATGTATATATTTTTATTATATTTATACATTATTCATATACTTAATAATATTTTACTCCAATAGTTGACGATGCGTTCAGAAAAAAAAATGGCGTGTTACCACCGAATATTCACTCTCCGATGATGCCATGATACCGGTGGGGATAATATAACAAATGTATAAACTGGGTCCCCCGACTAAATCTGTAATTTATGCTCCACAAACAATTGTACGGTGTAAAATTTGTCCGCTATAAATATCTTTAGTCCCGAGGAAGAAAGACACATTAATCAATTTTGTATGGTTTTTCATACGAGCAAATTAAATTTCGAAAATCGAAAGGCTTTGTTCAAAAACTAGATGAGTCCAAACTTATTTTTCTTCTCCTAAACAAGTTAAAAGGCAGATTTGTTCGGTCGTTATGTTGATTTAATAAATTACTAAACGGCCTAATATAAATGCTTCAAGTAATACAATTAATTGATTTGTCAGTATAACAGGTATTAGAATACACAAGGGTTTGTGGAATTTAGACCGAAAAAAAAGTGAAAAAAATAACATACGGTAAAACATTATAAAAAAATGCTAAAAATTGAATCACACTGTTCTTTTCTGTGATTAAAGACATAAAAAATATATACATGGCGATTTTGGTTTTTGAATGAATAAACCAAAGTTGTACTTTGTTTAAACGAATTTATACATTTATCACAAAGAAAAATATCTAAAAACTAAAATTTAGTACTAGGTAATAATATCAATTTTTATTTTTTAAAATGGATCATATTATTTTATATGTTTCGATAGGTAATTCTACTACAAAAGAAAGTAGAATATAACCTTACTATCTTTTTTTTTTTTTTAGGTGACAATAAAAAAAAAATTTTGTATTCATACTTCCAATCTTTTTCTTGGGTGGTCCCTGTGATAGGATTAGTCTAATCGTTGTATTTGTACATACAACTATTCTCGTTGGAAATCAAAATTTCAGTACATTATTAAAATAAATTATATCTAATCTTTTTGGACGAGTAAAGATACGAACTTTTTTGCCTGAGTTACAAAAAAAATTCTCTTTCAGTTGATGTCATTAAGTCGAAACTGATAACAATCGTGATACGATCTTTATTTTCGTTGCAGCAGGTCATTCGGGCGAAATTTATAGGGACACCTAAAATGTTTAATACTTTGTTTGGCCAAAAGTTATATGGCTATTTCATACGATTAGAACATTTTTCTTCTCATTTGTTAGAGACTTAAGACTCTCAAATACTTAAACTGTTAAGGTTAAAAATGTTTCTTGAACACAATTCATAAGGACTGCTGATTTACTTATGTTGTATACCATTGTCAATTATTTAAAATGTTATCGAATTTTCCCCGAAAATTTGAATTGGACTATTGCATTGTATTGTGTTTTTTTTATTTATGCGCATGTATATTTTATTACCACTACTTTTTGTCATTTTTATTAGTGGCTCCTTATGGATTAAATAATCTCAAAATTGGGGATGAAAGTTGTTTATAGACGATTGATGTGGTCAAATTCGGTTTAAATTTAAATATTTATTGTAGCATTTTTTTGCAAAAGAAGAGTTTGTTTTTAGCTTTATACATACTTTCAGATACCTCTAATAAAGCTGAAATGAATTAAATTGAAAAAATGCATATCAAGGATATGTCTTTTAAGGATTTTTACTTCCAGATCTTCCCCTAATCATTTTTATACACTCTAATTTCATGTTTTAATTGAAAATATTGGATTTTATATAATAAACATGACGTTTATTATTTATTATTAACAAATTATCATATATCGGTGCATGTTATCACAACGATTCAACGATGTATGAATACAGACAGTGACCTTTTTCGCTTTTTTGCTCCAAACTGTTACAGATGACTAGGGCTCGGAATTTAATACTCTTAAAAATAACTAAATATACATGCATTTATTTGTTTAAAATGTACGAATATGCTTTAAAAATATATACTTGTACATTTATTTTTTTTTATTTTACATAAAGTTTTCATAAATTTGTTCACTAAGGATTTCCCTGGATGTATAATTATCAAAAATAATTTCATTTGAAGGTTATTAACTTTGTGAAGAGGTATGTTTGTTGAAAATAAAACTTAACAAAAATCTTATGAATAAACACTTTTTTGAAGTATTAGTTACTAGTTGTTGAATTTCAATATTTTGTTCTTTTCATTTTTCATAATAACTGCTCTATTATGTTTTTCAGTATTAATGTGTCGAGTCACAACAAATTTTCTATCACTGTTTACCTTCACTTCATATAACTTATGAAAAAGAATAGTTCTATCGGTTTTAAATATATTCGTAGACTAATCCGAAACTTTTCAAACGATTTGTCGTCGATAACTATTTTCGGCATTTTCGGTAATGAAATAAAAATAATATAATCGAAACGAAACAAAACAACACTAACTCAAAAATTTATTAGTCGAACACACTTTTATTTTTGGATAGATATATTCAGGCCCGTCATAAGATATTTTCCGCCCTAAAGCGAAAATTGTATTGCTATCTTTTTTGACGATTATTAATATAATTTTGTCTCTTCAATTTAATTAAAATTGTATATCTCCTTAAAGCAACACATGTCTTGCACATACTTTGGCGTCGGGCCTGGATACATTAATGCAATCAACTATATACATTGAATTATTTCTTAAGAAAAGTATTTTATAGAATATAAGCTAGTAGATAAATAATTGAAAAACACGATACAATAATATCAAGCGAAAAGTTTCAAAATTAACGCATTTATTTATTTATGACTGAATTTTTAAACAGTATTATCATGAATTATCAAATATGCATCTAAAAATGGTAAAATTAAGAAATATACTTTTAAAACTACAAAATTACTAAATATGCAAAAATGAATTTTAAACTTTTTATAAGCTTTTGAAAGATGCAAATACATCACCTAACCTACTGATGAATTTTTATACTCATCGACCTTTTCTAATACAATATATTTCTAAGTATCTAAGTTCAAGTCGCGTCAATGCGTATACTTACTAATCATTTTACGACTATATCACTGCATACAATTTTATAATAATACACCAAATGTACCGAATAGATCATAACAATAGATTACGTTCAGATATGATCGAACGCTCGGATATTTTGGTTCTACACAGAGACAAATAATAAAAACAAAAAAATCAACGTTAAAACAAAAACATTTTAACGAGCGTTTATTTTCTCTCCGTATGCCGGATTCGGCCCAAGGGCCGCCTATTGCTTACCTCGGCTTTAAAATATTTACATTTCCAATTCTTACCTCCCTTCCCCTCCAACATAAGTTTGTATTTTAGCAAAAATATTGAGATTACTTTATTTATTTTTTTATTAGTTCAGTATTTCATTTCATTATATCAACTTGTTAAGTATAATCGATTAGTGTTAATCTTCTGGTTTAATATTCTTTCAGTGATTTTAAATTATAAACTATAAAAGTTGACGTATGTAATATTACTCGTCCTTGTAGGTATGTTGTAATATTTGGTTTATGTTATACTCAAGTAAATTTCAGGTAAATTTCGATAGAATTATTAAAGTTCACGCACATTACAACGATAATTAAATACTTGTATACAATATAACTGAATACAAAATTAGTACATAATACATTTTATTTAAATTATTATAAATTCTACTTCTTTCAAATGTTTTGCATACCTAGACAAATAATCGCTGTTTTTTTGTTATAGGTGGCTATTTGAAAATCAAAAGCTGACATGACGCGTTCATGGTTACTAAGGTGAGAGAATAAAATGTTAAAATTATTTTAAATTGGATTTATCAACGGTTCTACGTGTATTGACTGAATAAAACCAAAGTCGAATTCACAGACAATCGCTACAGGTTTGTGATGAAACAAAAAAAAAAAAAATCATTTTGTACATATTTTATTCTATGATAGTTTATTAATTTTCGGTTATTTTAATGACAAAATATGGAAATTTTGTTTCAATACTACTCTCGAATATACACAAGAGACTACTTATATGTCTACGAGTGTAGACTATAAATTGTATAATGATAACCTCCTAATCGTTTTAACACAGATTTGAAAAAATATATTTATCCAAAATATCTCCCTGTATTAGAAGTTTATTTAATAATATATGATTTTTTGTCTTCAATAATTATTGTAGAAATTAAATATTTATACTGTTCGGTATGTTTATTTTCCTAATTAAACACGTATTTCCGCGTGCTTTCTAATCGCCATAATAATTATATCGAGGTAATTGTGTAACCGTATTCTATATATATTTAGATTTGGTCATGGACGTGAGTTCTGGTTTTGATAATCAATTTTTATCCAACTCTACCACTAATATTTTACCGTCGACTCTCGTTTTCAAATTATATTTATATATATATAAGCAATTAACAACAATTAGTATTAAAATAAATAAATATTTAATTATATATCACATTTAACATTATTTTTAATTTAACAACATACATTTTATGTTATAACTGTATAAATAACAATAAATTATAAAACCCTTATAATATTATTCAAAGTACTTATAATATATAGTGCAAATTAAATAAGTAAATAATTGCATACAATCAAATGATAGATCAACGACAAAATACATACAGGAGTAACTTGTAAAATTATAGGAAATCCAAATACTATAATAAAAATCGCTATATGTATAAGCATAAATTGTTATTTGTTCAAATATTCGAAAATAAGTTTAAAACACTTTTTCATTCCTGAAAATACGCGGCGGTGTTCTGGGCCCGCAGAAGTATTTATACAAAGTGTTTTTATTATTAATTCTCACCGCCTGAAACTCACAATTATTTCACTTTTATCGCGCCTATACGTAGTTGTATTTATTTTAAACATTGACATTTATCATAAATTATGAACTGTTACGTTACTAATAGAATCACCAACGTAGGTAAATCGACTGTAAAAAAAAATTCTTAGCTCAATAATATACCTAAAGACAATATTATAATATGTTGAGTGTTAAAACATATGGTTATGAAATTTCAATTTGTTTTAACGTAAAAACAACCTGTGCATTTACATAATATTATGATAGGAAAAAAGAATGATTATAAAACTGAATAAATTAAGAACTTTACGAGCATTCCAAACATATTTTAAAAAATCAACTATAATTCCGTGGCTATACAATTTTAAAAGAATTTAGTAACTTAATATATTATATTTACAATGTACAGAGAGCTAAATAAATTCAATATCCTAATTTGCAAGCGATTAACTAGACATTTTTAAAATTCTTTTTAAAAAGTACTTTTACTTTGACACCTATTGGTGTCTATTAGATTCAGAGTATGTAGATATTGATTTATACCGTTTAGTACATACATAAATATTCCCGTTCAATTTCCCGTTCAAAGAATGATTATAATAATAATAATAATAATAATAATAATAATAATAATAATAATAATAATAATGACAATAATAATTTATATTTGCAAACAAATGGCATCATAATTTCCAATGTGATACGATAATAATATTTTATAATAATAACATTGCACGAATTAAAATTAACAACAATAATGTTATGAAATTTTCATCCAAATCAACATTTGTAACTATGTACTGTATAAATGTAACTGTGTGTAATTAGACAGACATAATGGGAATGTAAGGTTTGTAAGGGATGTAAACTTATGTTTAAAAACTAAGAAAAGTAAAAAGGTTTAGAATGTATAGGGTAATAATTATTATTGTGTGCTCAGTAAACTTTAATGAGTTATTATATTATTAGTCACGTTTTCCCTCTTATTGTAGTTAAGGTAACCGAGAAAAATCAACAAAAATAAAACTGATGTTTCATCGTTTGTCATTTTAATCGTTAAGGAGAACTGTTGGTTGTCTCTAATAATGTTCTAACAAAGTACTATTTGGTGAAATATCCACATTTTACTATCGGTATTTAAAGCATTTTTCCAATAGAAATGTTGTTTGTGGAGACAGAAGAAAAATACCTTCGTAAAATTAACCCTTAACTACCGACGTATACATTCATCACATAGTTAGCGACGTGTGGTCTATATAAGCACAACTAGAGCACGATTATTTTTACTGCTGAAATTATAAAGTATACCTACTAAACAGTGCAAGCTACACCCCCATATCCCCAAATACCATACCTCCGATCTAACTATTTATTTTATTAAAGTTATAAAGTATTAAGCAGCAAATAGATTAAAAAAACACCGTTTTTTTTTTAGTAACCTCTGATAAAATTATACAATTTTGAATTTACACGTGTTCCGTGACGTATGGTCTACATAATATTATAATCATTAATCAAATGATTTGATAAGAATGTATAATATTATATTATTAGTTTTCAAACTAATATTATTTTACGATTACTATTGTGAAATACTTTTCTAATATTTTTGAAGAGGTTACTTAATTCATTTTTGGTGGTTTTAAAATGAAGGATTAAATTAGAGTCTGTGATTGCTGGAACCCCTCTAAGCACCCCTAGTTGCGTCTATGGTGGTCTACCAAACCGCGCCAACTTGTAGACACATAGTTTAAATAAAAAATATACAAGTTACAATCAAAGAAAATTCCAATTATATTTTAAAACTTGTTTTTTAAGATTTATATATTATATTTTATATTTTAAAAATTATTTTAATTTTTTGAAGTCACCCTACAGGCATGAAATTCTTTAAATTATACTTAAACGATAAACTTGAAAAAAAAATTTTAAACTTTAAAATAAAAACTACGATCATTAAAATCTTTTTGTTTTGTATTTTAATATAGCTTATTCAGTACATTCAGAATCTAAAACAAAAACTACAACCTGTTTTGCATTTAATTAATTTCCAACTTTGTTTTTATACGTCGAAGTAATTATAGAGTTAATAATAGTGAAAATTTATTATTCATTGATTTATAGGCCAATGGGATTTTTATATAAATATTATTTTTTTTAATTTTTTTTTTTTAAACTTGTTGGTTTACGGTCCATTCCGCTATTTATGATAATTAATACGTGTTCATTTTATAGAGAACATTATAAAAATTGTTTACAAATTAGGTACGTTTCAGTCTCTCTTTGTCCTTGCAAATAAATTCATAACTTTTGATTCGGTTGTTTTTTTTCCTTGGAATAATTACCGTACCAAAATTACAATAATTTACTTACAGTTTAATCGATTTCAAAAACAGGATAATTAAATGTTTAGGCATCTTCATGGCTGATTCGGTTTTTCTTATTTATTACAAGAACACACTCTGATTTAACGTCAATTAATTGGATTTATAAACAAGAACGTATAACTTAAAGAGAACATCGCCGTAGTAGCGTTGAAAACTTGGAAAAAATAATGAGTATACTAAAGGCGTTTAAAATGAGTACATTTGTTTTCTTTTTGTATAATATATGAATAAATTTATCGCTGTGATTTATTATTATTTAAAAAGATTACTTATGTTTTAAAAATAGTTTTTAAACACAAGCACTATATTATACTATATAATGTTTAATTTGTTGTATTAAAATGGTTTAAAGCTAAATGAGTGAAAATAATAAATCGACGCATAACGCTAAAGAGTTAATTTTTTGTATGTTAAAAAAATAATGAAAATAATTAAACTCTTACTTAAATAAGTAAAATTAGAAAATCACTGATAAAATTTAAGTAGGTTTATTTTATTTTATTACGAGATATCTTTAAAATAGTAAATCTTGTAAATTAATTTATCGATGATAAACTCTCCAATTGAAAGAATTGGTACAACAAGCAGATAAATCCACTTTTTAAAATTGTTCAGTATGAATAAAAATGTTTTTTTTTTTACCAAATTAAATATTTTTTTTAATACAAAAACTTGGTCAATTTCTTACATCATATCTTAATGTTCTATTGGTGGTGTATCACCGGAGTTATCTGGTTGTTGCACCAAAAACAAAAACAAGATAAATCAAATTTCATTAAAAACTATACATATATTTATCAGATTTAACTGGTTATTTCACCTAAATTTAGAGAATTTTTTTCTACACAATAATTAAAGGAAAAGTGCATTTTCTTGAAAAGTGGATTTATCCGGTTGTTGCACCAGCCCTTCAGTTGAAATATAATTGCACTATATTATTTTATAATAATATTAATAACCAAGTTCACTGCTATTATAACCGAATTGGCTAACGAAATGAATAGTTTTGTACGCAAATTATAATATCTTACTTACTTATAATAAAATGATATAAAAAAAAAAAATTATTTTTGAACATATTTTTAAGTTAGATAGATTTTGTACTTCTCCAATAAGATTACGTTTATTTCAGATTTAAGAAAAACATTTTTTAGTATTTCAATAAAATTATTTTCATTCTGTCTATAAAAACTATATTTAAAAATATAATATGGTAGACAAATTAGTCTTAGATTTTCTCGGTAACTATTTAGTATAATATAATATAAAGGTTAGGTTACGTTACTAAACATTTCTTCTTTTTTTCTAGTTCAGTCATTAAGATAATGCCGCGAAACAAATTCCTCTCTATTCATCTCTATCTTCTGCAGCTTTCCTCAATCCTCATGGCACATCTAGTTAAGTCCTTCTCTCAAGGCTTTTATACAGTAGTCCCAAAGCAGTCTTAATCTTCTCTGAGGTCTCTGGCTAGTCAGATTATCCTCGTTGGTTATTTTAATTATGAAACCTATTGTCGTAACGTATACCTTCCTCAAATCAGCTTCCTTATCCTAATTTCCATTTAAATGTCCAGTCTCTGGAACAGCTTTTCAAATTCATGGTTGTACCGTTCTCACAATTCTCCTGTATAGGTTTCGATGCAGGGACTATAGATTTCTCTTAGGATTCTTCTTTCAAGTACGCTTAGTATCGTCTCCTCAGTTTTCCCGAGTGGCCATGTTTTCGAGGCATATAAAACAATGGGTCTTATCAGAGGTATATAGATTTGTATTTTTAAGTTTATCGACAGGTTTCTTGAACTCAGTATTTTCCCCGAGTCCAAAAAAACACTTATTGCCCTTTTGTGTTCGAGTGCTGATTTCCATTTTATCAGGAATAACATTTAAGCTATTAATTTTAATGTAAGACTGAGTTAAAACTATTACCACATTTAAAGATAAGAACATTATCTATGCAAAATTAGTGTTATTTATTCGAAATTTTATTTTCAAGTGAGAAATTGTGAAAAATATGAAATTGTACAGTTTAATTATGTTTACATAAAACCAACAGTACAATATTGTCCCTGTTGAACGAAAATTTGATAAGTCATACATTTTTAAGACAGAGATAATAAATGTGTATATCGCGTCATCTAAGAGTGCATATCCATTAAAACGTCCTTCATAAAATGGTACTCAAGGTTTAGGAATAAAATGTTTAATACCTAATATGTTTTGTTTGATTTCATTATTATAATATAATAACATACACCATGGACTAAGTTATCTTAGTCCGTGACAGGCGTTATATTGTATCAGTTTTTATAAAAATAATATTATTTATCATAATTTTTATCCATTAATGATATTTTTGTCGTTAAGCCTCTCTCCTCCCTCGGGTCACTAAAGGCAACGACACTGCGCTTTAAATGGTTGTTTTTTAAATTGATTTTTAGATTTATAATACATTACAATATGTGGACGCCAATTCAAATTAAATATTGTCTTTTTGTATTATACTATAGTATTGTTTCTGGCTATATTGTACTGTCGTTCATAAGGCAACCGTTTTCGACTATTTAAGAGCACAAATATAATATGAATATTATATTATTAGATCATAAAAGGCTTATTCACATTAAATAATATTTATTCTCTATTAGTATTAACAATTTCTCACAGTCACAGACAATTTTTCCTTCTGATCGTGTAAGAAATACGAAACAAAATATATCAATATTACCGCTGGCGTTTATCGCCACAAGCATAGGTACCGCTAATCTGTTATATTCGAGTACATTGAATGGACACAAAATATCGTGGTCGTAATTTAGAGGAAATGTATATTTAATTAAACTGCAAATATTACATTTTTATATTTCTTGGCGACAAGAGCATTTCTCAGCTCCGGAAAAGATAGCCTGCGGGCTATTGACGACTGAACCGCAGAGAGACGACAGTAAAACAAACGGAAATGGTTTTATTGTATCTAAACGACTTCGATTTTCTTAAAGCAATTAATATTTTCGATTATCACGTGTTTTAATTATACGAACGTTATTTTGCTATTTCAGACAATAAAATCCAATACAAATCAACAACCGATAGATTATAGAACGTTGGAAATTATTTAGGTAATATGATTTTTCGTCATAGTTTACTCACGGTTTTCGATATTTTGTTGACATATCGGTATACACTATTAAATGACCGTGTTACACGAGAGTGGATAGTTCTTATAAAAATACGAACAAATTGAGTTACCACTATTTACTAGTAACCATCTTGTGATAGCTAGAAATACTCCGCTGTTCCCGTATGCATTGCATGGCTGTGGTCCTGTTTCTATTTATTAACTTGGTTTACTATAATGACTATATAGGTGATAGATGGGACATTAACGCGCATTTACTAAAATTCGCTAAGGACTTTCAGTAAAACAAACTATACGATTTTATGGACTGACAACGAGCTTATTTTCACCTGGATATACCAGGAAAATACTGAGATATGAACATTATTATCCTTTGACTTTTAGATAAGTACATAGACTAAGGGGTCTTTAATCTTTTTATGTAGTGGTCACATATTATTTTTTATAAATCTTGCGGGCCGCATTCGTTATAAAAACAAGTGTATTTTATACAAAAATTCAATTTTATTATTATTGAAACATATGTAGATTAATAAATTAAAATTTTTAATTACAAATTATTTATTTTATATTTAGTGTGATAATAACTGATAACTGACATTATTTTTTACTAACTAATTTTTCTATATTTAGTTGTATATGAGAACATTCAATTATCAGCGAGTTTTCTAAGTGTATGTCAGTTAATCAAGATCTAGTTTTCGATTTGACAATTTTCATTCGTAAAAATAAATGCTCGTAAGTGTAGGTATTAGCAAAAAGAGTAGGTAATTTAATTTATCTTGTCACATATTTCCTAATTCTTTCGATAGCAATGGCCGTTCTAATTTTATCGAAATAAAAAAAGATATGTTATACTTCAAATATAATCATGGGTCGCAAATAATAACAGGGGGGGGGCCGCAAGCGACCCTCGGGCGGTGAGTTAAAGACCCCTGACATAGACGATAGCTAATACGATATGGATAACGTATAGACTGATCATAAGTCCATATCACTATCTATAAAACTATACATTATGATCTGCATGTTTTTCTATATTTTCCTTCGTTCATTATGTACAATTGCTACATAAATAATTATTATTCTTGTTTTAAATATAAACCATGATTTGCATTAAAATTATTATATTTACATCATAGTTGAATGCATAATCATAGTATCTAAAACCACGGTACCTACTATCTAAATATCAACTTTAAAATCGTAATCGTAAATAATTACTAATGTAATGCAAATAAAAAATTTTTGTTCATAGTATTTGTTTTCTATTCACTTACTATGTTAATTGATATATATAATAATAATTTCATCTCATTTTTTATAAATGGTTTAGTGTTTAAAATTTCTAACTTCTAAATCACACGAATACAAAATCATTGTTTTATGACTTTATGATTAAGAATTCATAACTAAATTTATACATATATATATTTATCGCTTCATGTCGCTTAGCGATAAATATTATTACCAGTATTTTATTACCTAGTGACAATGTTATTAAACATTGGTAATATACCAATTAACTAAATAGTAATTATTAATCATAACGATGTACCACCGTATTTGGGTGTAGCCACTGTTGTAGGTGGAAAGTTTGGAAGATAGGATACAGACGGAAATTTAATGTATATCTATAAGTAACGATAAACCATAGCTAACGAAAAAACGATTCAGAGCGGAGTTCAGTTGATATCGCTGCTTTGTTATCAATACAATATATAGTATATATCATATTATGGTAAAATGATTAAAACAGTTTACGTTTCCATGACAACAATAATTGTTTGAAAAAGATTAAATAATAAAAACTTAATAATAACAAAAAATTAATAAAACCGGTTGCCAACGACAACCTTATTTTTATTCTTTCAATCTTTTTTAACCTAAAGACCGAGGTTTTCCTCATTATCTTGATTAATTAATGATAATTTTAAAAAATGATCTCATTAAAGTACTACTCAGAAAACATTTCCTTCAGAAAAGGTGCTATACTTGATAGTCGGAGTATGATTTCTAGTAGAAAAAATGTTCACATAAAGAAAAAGAAAATAAACATCATTGTAATACCCTCGCTCCACTCAAAATCTAAAAGCAATACAACTATGAATAAATTCAGTTAATTAGAAAAGTCGAACTAGTTTTTATAGACAGGTTGTGGACTGTAGAAATTGCAGAAAACACCGTGCGTATCACTGATATACCTATCTATTTGTCATGGTTAAACTAATTAATAGCTAAATTCTTGGATTCTTAGTTCTACCTCAGAATAGATAAAATCAGAAAGAACACTTCAAATGTAAACAAAATCAAGGAGCCATTTTCCCAGTACGTATTTCGATTCATTGCTATTAATTATTAATTTGATAAAAATCGTTCTAATATCTGTATTATCTCTGTGATTTATCTGTGTTTGAAACTTGTACGCGTTTTTTAAATTTTTATAATTTTCGTATACCTAATACTTATTATTAAGTTTAAACTATTGCATACAATATTATACTCATAATGATTACACACAGTTATTATTTAAGCTACTTGTATTAATTTACCTATTATAAAAATTGTTATAAATAGACGCAGCGTGAAAAATGTATGGGTGGAATTTGTAGGTGGAAAAAAATTAAAAAAATTTACACCTCTCCCCCCATTCTACGTATATATACTGATATACAATCAAAAAGTTAACTGAACAGATATAATAAAAAATATACTTGTGTATTAATTCAATATTAATTCTATGTGTCAATAATTAAAAACAATAATTTTAATTTTATAGACTAGTCATACTGATTTCGTACTGGAAAGATAGACATCACGATTTTTGCATATGCCATGTATGTTAATTTGAATCAGTGTTCGCATTCTTCATTTTTCTTTTAGGGCATGGAAAGAAATCACGGGCCCAGGGACAAAATAATCCCTCCTAATGTAAAATATTAAACTTAACACCAATACCCAGCGTATTTATTTAAAATGTGTTAAATAAAAAGAAGGTTTCAAAAGCACAAATAATATTGTTACTAACACATATAATATGGTACAAAGTAATTATTTCTCTCGTCGGATCTGGTTCTACTCAGCGAAATATAAAATAAGACTGTCAATTTTGTAAATATATAAGACTACTGAAATGTAATCCTGCGAATCAAAATTTATATACTTTGTATTGACCGATTATATTATCTTTAATATATAATATAAATGTACCTACAATTTCTTGAACTGTAATTGAAATTCACAATAAAAGGATAGCGGATTGTAAGTTTAATACATTATTGTATTCATGTGCAATCATTATGTATTAATATAATTATTACATTATGTGTGCGCACTTTGGAAAAAATATTTAAATTATGTACGCAATAAATTACAGCGTTCGCATTACGTTAATATAACAATTATTATTCGTATATTATACGTATATAATCGCCGGGCCTATACCTGTACAATACAATAATTCCTAATCATACACCAATTAAAACCACAACAATGAATAAGCACGCACAATCTACACAAATTAACTGAAATTCAAAAAAAAAAAAAAAAACAAACAAAGCAGTATAATAATAGCCGGAGTATATACGTATAGATATAGGTAGCCCAAAATTATCCAATATTTCAATAAAAATTATTTATTAACGACAACAACTGCGGTCATTTATATTTTTAATTGAAGTTTTAATGGCTCGTATATTATTATAAAGCAACGACGCATCACAATAATATTATTATTTACTATTATTTGTTTCACAGTTCACCGTGTTTAATAATTAGACTGGTAGTTTAGACTGAATTTCATTTCAGAAACACTAATCGTGTGATTTCGGTTAGACTTATTAAGTTTGATTCACACGAAGTCGTGAACTAGACGGCGAGAATACTTACTCGTTCTGCGCGTTTACATATTTTGTTTGTTTACATTGGCCCCGGTTACCACATTTCAAGGATGTGTCACAATGTTTTAAATCACAGTGAAAAAAATCGGTTGTTTTTTTATTTTTAATATCAACTCCGTCCCGCAATAATTTACACTAGCTCACTGCAGATAGGAGCCTAAAATAATGCGTTTTAGAGTACAGAGTGTACAGTATACAAAATGTAAAATGTGCAGCTCGAAACATTCTAGTGTGTTATTAAGAAAAAAAAAGTAATCTTTGGAAAGACGCTAAAAGAACAGTGTTCCGGGGTGCTGAAAATGCGGTAAAGTACTATTCCGTACGTTTTAGCTTTTTGGAAACACGATTCCGTACGATTTGTTGGGCAATGTTGCCGTTTACATTTATTATTTATTAGTGTCAATTCGTTTAATTTTCTAAAATAATATTATAAAGTTACAAAAAAAAATTGATGAACTTGAAAAAGTTAAAGTTAAAAATTTGTCACACAAGTTTTTCACTTAATTCCTGAAGAAATAACCACATGTCAATGTAGGTTTCTTCGGATTTTTTAGGCAAGAAAAATAAACTATGGGTATATAAAAGTCATTTGTAAACAATTAATTGTATAGAGCTGAATATAATATTCCGGCGCATAATTAAATACAAAAAAAACTTATCCGATTTATAACGACTGTATCGCTGTTGTACGTTGTATAAATGTTATACTATAGTAGTTTGAACATTGATTAAATATACTTTAATTTGATCAATGGTTAGGAATACCCTACGTAAAACGCTATGACTAGGTTAAATAGTCAAATACCTACGTAACTTTATGGAAATCTGGCAACGTTGCACTAAAATCTTCGGTACAAAACGTACAGAGTCGTGTTCTACCCCGAAAATGTTAATACGTCTCTGGTTACCTACTATACATCCAATGCCAACGTAACCCGTGCCCGAAACTCGGGTTGATAAAAACCGAAAAATTGAAGGAGAAAAAAATCCCTACGTGGACGAGACACGACAGCAATTACGTATTTCACGATCGATTCAGTCCGGCGTGCCGGTTGTAATCGCGACCGATCTATTTTCGATGGTTGACGTTTCTACACTACCGCTAGTTCGCACTATTTATGTACCGATAACGACTCGATTTCCTAGTGGCAGTGTCTTCACCCGGTTCACGACTCCGTGTGAACCCGGCTTTATTGTGGCAGGTATAATTTCATCGATTATTGTCAACGCGGTGTGTACACACCACGGGTCATAATGAATTCATATAGTTCGAGGTGTTTTTTTCGCTTACGCCGTGCATACAAAATCAGACAATCGGACGACGAAACTGCGAGTATACCATACGCCTGTAATATCCATGCAGTTATTATTATGCCAATACCTAACCTAACCGAATAGTGAAAGCGAACAATAATTATCATATAATCGAGTTACGTTTTACAATGTTCTTTATTTGTTTTTATTACAAGTTTAATTTTTTTTTTTCGATAAGTAACCTTGACTTGTTAGCCTAAAAATATATGGGAATATAGTTATATACGCTCTGTGATTATTTTTAGAATTCATCACGTCGAAATCAACACCTACTTAAGCCTAAACGCGGTGTAAAACCACCGCGTTTGGAAAAAAAACTCATTCGTTTTAATACACGACTATACGAAAATATTATGTAATTATAGCATCGTCACTTTGAGAACTATTGCAATTAAAAATTTAAAATAAAATAATAATATTCGTTATTAATTTTGTATATTATTACTGTCAAAATGTGATTTTGATCTCTGCAATATTTATGTATGTATAAAAAAAAAAGGGGGAAATTTATATACAAAGATATTTTGTTCAAACGATAATAGCGCGTAGCATTAAATAATCAATGTAATTACAAAAAAATCTTTGATCCATTAATAAATTACAAATTATTTCATTTTCAGTTGTGTACTCGGTATTATGAGACCAGTATTGGTTGTGTATTATTTTATTTTGTTGTGTTTATTGTGCATCAATATAATTTTTAACACACGTTATTTATCAATGTATATTGTTTTGATAAAGTATAAAGCCGTATACCGGAAGAATCTGACACACATATTAAGGTATCTACTATAAATGTTTATCATTTTAATTTTTCTTATCTCCGGCATCTATTTTGTCGTAAATGCGCGGTGCTTCTGTGTGCGCATACGGCTGCAGAAACCTCAAAACTTACAAAACCTTCGGTAATCACATTATTAACCGAACGATCAAGGGGGTCAAAATCTTTCAAAACTAGAGAAACACGTGTTAGAAAAAAATGAAATTTTCATTTTTATCCTTTAATTTATTTTTCCTCTTTTTAAAGTTATCAAAATGGCCATTTTGTAAAATATATCATTTTAAACATTTTAATGTAACATACATTAAAAATTGAAAATAAAAGATTGTTTCACGTCGTCTATTTTCTAGAAATCAAAACGTCTATTATCTACTAAGGAACTATTGACCGAATATAAATGTATGTTACATTAGAATTATTAAAATTATATATCTTACAAAATTGTCATTTTGGTGACATTAAAAAGTGATAAAATAAAAAGTAATTTTTTTTTCAATAATTAAGGGATTAATTAGGACACTCTACATTTAATTGTTTGCTTTATTTATTTGATAAATCATTTTTAAAAAAAAAACTTTTTCTTTTATTAGCTGTTGATGGGTTGTTAAACGAAAAAAACCACGAGCAACAACTTTTATAGGAAATTTAATGAACAATATGAATTTTTATAATATACTCGTATATTGCTCTATGCGTTTTTCGTTCATCATACAAATTTTAGGCCGTAATAGTTACAACAAAATTGAAAAAAACTATTTTTCCGAATTTCAACCCTCTTGAGGCACGCCTAGGGGTTGACCAATTATTACGAAAAACTCGATAACGTTTATTTCTTTTCATAGTTTCGAACTATTTTGGACGTAACCCGATAAAAGTAAAACAATAACAATAATATGGACCGCTCCAAATCCGTATGTACATATAGGTATATACATTTCAACCAAGAAATTGAAAATTGCGAATATTTTAAAATGACAGTATATAGTTATTTAGGTACTAGGATATCGAAACGTTGCGATCGCGTTATTTATGATGACGTATGACGATATCGACATAATATTATTATCAATTAATTTCGGATCGTGCGAGAGAGACGATCGTATTACTATTTAATATATAATATTTTAGTATGTATTTTATTAAAATATACACGCACTATATAACAAATCTTAATTTATCATCATCTTAATAATATAATACCGTCGTAATCTATTGATAATCTCCGGTTCGATAATAATAATTATAATTCCGCAGAATTGTATTTCGGTATATTTGAACGTGTTATAATATTCTATAATACGACTACATTATATACACACGTGACGGGGAATTATAATTAATTTGCAGAAGTGGGATTATTTTAATAATTGCTTACTGCTGTAGTGTAATAATAACATGACGTTATCCCGAAAAAAAAATATACATAAATATACATGATAACATTATTTGGTTTATTGTCGTACGGAGATGTCGCGAACACGACACATGTTTGCTGAAATCCCTATACCGCACACCATTATCGCAGGGTTCCGCCATTATTTATTACGGCAACGGCTCAACGTTTTCGATGGCGGACGAATCTATACAATAATATAATATTACAGTATAATAATATCGCCGTTTATGTCGTTAAGCGATTATACTTATAGAATATTGTATATGATAATTATTTGTTACCGAAATGTTTCAAAAAAAAAAAAAATAATATTGTGTTTTAATATCGACGATTATTATTTTATAAATACGGAGGGACGATATGTCGATGACCCGAAGAAAAAATACCAAAAATGAACAAAAAAAAAAAAACCGCGTAAAAATGGTGTAAAAATCATAAAAAATGCAAAATTCAATTTATATATATTGAATATATAGGCGTATTTTAGCGAATAACCAAAAGTAACCTGGTTATCACATATTTTATAAACAAATCGTTTTGGCGATTTCGGTTATTACTTTGGTCATAACTTTTGGTCTTAAGTAACTACAGAAATATCATAACCAAACGAAATAAACGGTTATGAAGTTTAGTTATTGATAAAGTTACAGTAGATTATATATCTAGCCAGTACTTTTTTTTATTATCAATTAATATTATTCGTAATAACCATTATTCGTTACACTATAAACATTAATCAAAACCATATAACCATAAGAATGAATATAACCAGGTTAATCACCAAAATACACCTTATGAAACGATATTTAAGTTAAGGTAGAATTTTACACGGTTAAAATAAATTCAAAAGCCATATTAACATTCTACCTTCAGTTATTCAAATCTTACGCATATAAAACTGATAAATGGTATTCGAGCATTATAGATTAGAGCGTAAAGGGAGCGTCATAGGTACCACGAAAAGACCAGGAATCTAAAAGTCTAAAATTTTAAATCCAGACATTAAAAATTTTGAATTTTAAAACTTGAAATCCATACAAATGTAAACCAAACAAAATAATTTTTACGATTTTTTTTTCAAAATTTGTACCTGAAATTTTAAACTTTTAGATATATATTGTCCAATTTTATACTATTCAGCTTGATTTTTACGGTCTAGATTTCAGAATCTAGATTTTCAAATTGCATGTTTTTATGGGTACACTGACAAAAGAACATCAAACCTTTTAAGGATCGATTACTCACTTGTATTTTAATCCAATATTATGTAAAACATAGGTTTAGATGAAAAAAAACCAAAAACTTTGTTTTTTTTTTTTAACATGAACGCTCGCCTCCACACACGAAGAAACAGGCGTTATTCATGCAAAACACGCGCAGATTTTACTGTTAAAATAAGGACTACCATTACTGCTCTTTTTTTTGTCCGTTTATGTACAGTTTAGAGTAAAAAGTTTTTTTTTGTTTTGTTTTTAATTTAATCTCATGGATGCGGTTAAAAGCGTTTTCAAATGCATACTTCCACGTACAGGACCGTTTCAATGGGAATTGTCTAAAAAAAAAAAAAACAAAAAGTTGCGAGTTGTTGATTTGCATTTTACAGCAAAACAAGAAGTATGATATCCTACGGACCTCACATATCAAAAATTTAAAAATCATATTCGATTTAAAAATACGACGATGTTTAATTATTCCGCGCCATGGCGTTAAAATAATAATAATACATTAAAATACATTAATTTAGTTTATTTTGCAGTAGAAACAAAAAAAGGTTAGTAAAATATCGTAGTCTTTAAAATAATCCTTGATTAGTTCGTTCAATTTAGTCGGAACAATTTCAGTCCGCGATACAACATGTTCATCCAATTAATATGTCTTAACCCTTTCAGTGGCCAGACACATTTTGCAATGGCCCAGGGTTTTTTTTTTTTAATCCATATTCCTCTCCCTTTCTCCACTATACTATAATATACTATAATATTTTTACCACCACCTAAATTAATTAATACACGTAAAAAATATTCGAATTATTTATTGGACGTGATATTTTACCTAAATTAGATTAACAACGAAAACCACAGGATTCAAAAAAAAAAAAATAATAATTGGAAAAAATTCGAATGGACGGAATGTGTAATGGGAAATACAAATTGAACAAGTTTAATTTATCTATAACCCAAAATATTTAATGTATTCGTAAAATTCACTATCGTGATATATCGCGAAAAGATAATAAAAGTAAAATATGTCACACCGGATGGATGGTGCTTAAAGTAGGAGTTTTTCTGTTGATATTTTGGTAACTCTACTATTCAAATATTACCGGTAAATCAAACATATTTTCTCCTTCCGAAAAATTAATCCGTCATAGTTTAGAGCGAGAAAGAACAACGAAAAAAAAAATTAGCAATATTTTAATTTTTTTAAATTGCAGATATTTGAAACTTGATTAATTTTTTTTTTCAACTAGCCATTTTCAATGTTCAAACTTATTTTCATTACTGTTATTATTTGTTTGACGTTTGTCCTGCTTACGTCTAGCCTCCTGTGAATATTATAATAATAAACGTTAAAACAAAATCGTTTCGTTATTATAATAGTATGTCGGTGTTATTAATATTTTTTATCTTTCCTATTTCGGAGCGTATATCGATACTATAACACTGTATAATATTATTAATATTTTCTGAAATAGAGGTGTGTACATAATGTTTGCGTGTGTGCAAGACGTCGTGTCGTATATATATATGTATATTATACGACACGTAATAAATTCTAACCCGACGACGGGCCCACGTACGGAAATGTGGACGTATAATATTTTTTGAGTTTATAATAATATCGGTAGGTATTATGTACCTATATTTTTATAATATTTTTAAGCAAACACGAAAAATATGTGCCAAAACAAAATTACACGTATACCTACTTATGCTCCATCTATTGATACCTATAGCTGTTATAGGGCGGAATCGACGGCGGTGAAAAAAGCACTTAAATGCACTTTAAATCAAAAAAAAAATAAATAAACGGGGGCGTAACATTGTCGTAGGTGGGAAGTTGAGAAGGTACGGGATATATTAAGTTATTTAATTTATACCTGTATGCAACGCGATAAATCATTGCTAACGAAATACGATCCTTACTTCTTGCTGTAGTTCGCAGTTAATCACGTTTTAAAATTCCGTGATTTTGAATGCTTGTAAAAAAAATGACTACATGACGCTCACATTTTTTTTTTTTGAAACATTAAATACAATTCTATAGCAGACCTCTTGTAAAATTTCCAAGCATTTCGGATCGGCCAAAACAGTTTTATCCACATAAAACTAAAACAAAACTCGAAAAAAAAAATTCAAAAATGTCAAATTCCTATAAATAGCTCAAAAATAGCCCATATATTTTGAAATTATATGCATTTTTTTAAAAATTTAAACAAATTACTTATAGACCAACTAGATAAATAAATTATCCAGATTAGATGGTATCCTTGAATTTAGTGACTATATTTCAATTAGACTAGAAAAAATTAAAAATAATAAAACCGTTATCCCAGTACATTTTTCCATTTTTTTAAATTTTTCCTAGATAATAAATGTAATAAATGTTTTAATGTAATTAATAAAAACAGACACAAATGATCGAATATTAGTTAAATTAGGTGTACAAATTTGAAATTAGCGTTATTAGAATAAAGTCGAATAAATTCTGTCTGACGAACGGACAAGTAATAACGAATCTAAATCAATTTCATACTAAATAGATAGTATATAGATCGACGATGACGGAGAAGAGAAAATAACGCTATGTATAATGTTATTATGCGCATTGTATTGTTTGTAATAATGAAAAGAACAAAAAAATAATAATAATAATAAAATAAAAACCTAACCGGACCCAAAAAATATCTATTCCGAACAGCAGACAATCACGTCGACGAGAATATATTATTAATAATAGCCGTCAGCGATACCGGCAGGTCGTTTTGTCGATCGGCGTGTGGGTGATAATAATATTATTATCTACGTGCGCTGTGCACACACTGTACAGATTGGGTTCATTTATCACGATCCGGCGATCATCTCGGAGTTAGGCCAATTTAATTTCGGCCTTTTTCGTTTTTCGCAATCGTTTCCAGGCTATTTTCAAATCTTTATCCTAATATTGTCCTTAAACCTGTTAATAATAATAAAAACCTGTATTATCCTCAAACCTTACCGATATAGGTACGATACACTTTTTACACGTAATATTTTCAAATTGAAAACCCCATCTCTCCTATCCTAATCAATACAGATTCGAATAAAAGATACCTAATATTTTTCGACAAATGTTGATATGAACTCGTAACAGATTAAAATCAACTTAAATTGAACCAATCTTAAATCAATGAACCTTCTTTAAATTTTTAATTGTTATCACTTGTAAACAGTAAATTTGATACTTAATGCTCTAAGTACATATTATCCTAATTAAAAGTATGATAAACAGGGTATGGATCTGAAAATAATGTTAACCTTTAATATTGGGGATCTAGGAGCGTTCAAAACAAACCACTGTCCACAAGCGTGTATCGATTCCGCCGGCTACTGTTAAAATATACGCATCGTCGAAAGAGTAAAATTCAAAATAAACATTTAGGCACCAAGAGAAATAATATTAGAACGTACTACTAATAGTTGTGAGTCTTTCCACTCAAAATTAAATATTCAATTTACGAAAGCTTATCCCAACATTTTTATACTTACACATATTTTAAATACAAATATACAAACTGACCAGTTACATAATAATTATCAATGGAATAAATTTTGAAAAAAAAAACAGTAAAAATACAGCTTTCAATAAAAAAAAACAAAAATTATCGAAAATGTATCAAATGATTTGAATGGTAATTTAATTTCCAAGTGCACTTATTTAAAACATGTGTCCAAATATTACCAAAAGTAGGTTAGGTTAAGTTTTTACTATACATACTGACATTATAACATTTATAAAAAAAAAAAAAATGATTGAAACCAAAAGTAGTTGAACATTTTTATTATATTGCATTATTATTTTACTTGTATACATACTGACATTATAACATTTATATGAAAAAAAATCGTGTATATAAATTACACATTTTACCTAATTGTTATAACTTTGAAATTGTATTAGTTTGCATAAGTATACTAAGAATATTAACACAGTTTAGAATTACGGCTGTTTTCTACAATTTTTTACAGTAGCCGTCGGAATCGGTGTAAAACCTAATTAAAAAACGGGTAGTCTCGGTAGAATCGATAAGTGTCCCTGTCCACTGTTATAATATTGATAGTAAATTTTATTATACGTTGGTCCAGTGTACATTGCTTAACTGTCATAAAAAAACGTCATTTTTGAAGACCGATAACGCGTTATATCAGCTTAGAGAATGGTTTTGAGTAAAATAAAGCGTTAACGACTCCATAATGGTTGAAACAGCAGAAATCGAGTTCACATAAAATTCACCGAGAAAATCGCTGGATTGTGAAAATAAATCAACCACCCTGTATGTTTAGTTTAGAGGTGCTTACACTGAAAAGTGTTGATGGCGATGACTGCGTATACCGGGCATGTGGTAAGCGGTAGGTACGTATAGATATTGTACATTATATACTTGTGTACATGAAAAAATAATAACCCGGCGTCTAACAAGCTGCGTATTATTGACGTTAAACAATTATATGTTGTTTTCGAGCTAATGACGTGAATTATATACTTCGGTATACCTATTCGTCCACCGTACTATAGTAATAATAAAAATCCTATTCAATAGTATAGTAATAGGTCGCGATTTTTTTTTTTTACGTGTTCTCACATTTCCGGTCATGTTTATATGCGTTATTATATTCCCCTGAGTTCGAAACCCACGGACTTGAAAATATTATTTGTAAATATTTTAACAATGAATAATCATCGCTGCAGAGACGTTCGTTTTTTTTTTTTATTATTTAACATCAGATGGCGCACTTATACCAATAAGTGCGCAGTGACAGTGAGATTTTGTTTCTACAAAGCTGGACAGTGACTATAGATACATAGTTAAAAAAAAAAGAAAAGTAAAAGATGATACAAAATATATTATATATGTATATGCAATAAACAAATATAAAAAAAAATCCTAGGCTGCATTGTTGTATAGGTGCTTTTGTCACCCTTTGTACGCCCGTGGAAATCGATGTATCGTCGTTAGTTGTCAGTGTATTTTTTTTTTTTTTTCTAGAAAAACTGTCGGGTATTTTGAAAATCTATTTTAAATTAAATACCACCGATCGAAAAACACGCATGTTTAAAATAATTATATGAATAAGTCTGAGCATTATCACTAATCGAGAAAGCGCTTTCGAGAAAAAATAGCACATTATAGTCATAAAAATAATAAGTATACCTACAGCTTTTTTGCTCAGAATCTATACAAAAAAAAGTACATTTGTTATTTGTAAGTAAAATACGTTACTTATATTATTTTTTTTTATCCATATTAAGTATTTTAAATATAAACGTAATTTATATACCTAATATTAAAAGGAATTATAAGATAACTAATTCGAAACTCGATTAAATCCCGAAAACGGACAAAAATATATAAATAAAACAAAAGACTGATATAACTGATGTTTGTGTTTCGTTAATTAAGGTGGAAATATGGAAGGGAAATTATAATATAGAGTTATTCAATTTATATCTACACGCGACGATAAACCACTGCTTACGAAAAACGATTCTGAGCAGTGTATTATTACAGTCGTGTTATTTTCTTTGTCGCCAATGTAACTCAAAAATCAATAAAAACGTAAAAAAAAATTATCAATTTTTTGCTATTTATTAAGAAAACTACAAGGAAAATCAAAAAATTACCCAACTATAACTAACTATGGATAAAAATGTATATTACAAGAAAGTTTCTTGCTGTATAATTTTTGATTGGAGCAAGACGTCTGGTAAAAAAATTGTTTACAGACACAAAAAAAAAAACATGATATTTAAAACCAATACTGACTTGCTTTGCTCAGAATCTAAAATATATGACTCGAAATTAAATTCATCGTGCCAACGCAATGCCGACTAGATAATTGGACATAAAATCAACGAAATAAAAAACGTAATTACGAGTATTCGTAATGTTCTACCCCGTAGAATTTCTTTTGTACAACCTGTGGGAATTAAAATGTATTCAGGTGTAGATAGTATATTACGGCAGGTAAATACGGAACAAAAACACTTCGTGACATTGGTAAATATATCCTCCCGCGTTTACAGTCCGAATAAATAAATAACAGTTAATTTTAGTCTGTATGCTTTAGACTAATAAGCTGTTCTCCGGACGAAATAACGGCTATTCCTTGGAATAAATCAAAATTAAATATTTTTTTTTTCTTTTAATATTAATCAAGTGAATTCAATTAAACAACTGTATCTTGTAAGAATAACGATTTCAAATCAATGTCCGCGACATTCAATGAGAACTCGCCAATAGTTTTATAATATTACTATTATATACTTTGAATATTATATTAATTGTGAAACGTTTTGATTACAAATTGATAATTTTATTGGATCCATCTTATTGAAACAATAATACAAATATGATAAATAGTGAAAAATAAGCTTAAAATTACTTTCTTGTTTAATAACTAATAATACATATACATAGAGATTAGGAAGATAGCCAATTAGAATACATTATTTGAGTTATTTGATTTAAATCTGTACGCGACGATTCTGAGCGAAGTTCAGTTAAACGTGTTTTGAAATGTCGTGGTTTTTACGGTTTTCGTAAAATTTGAATTTAAAATGTTTATACAAATTATCACTACATTTTTTTTTTAATCACCAAGTACAACTTGTGATGAACTCGTGTTAAATTTTGAGAAATTTATGATTAGGCAAAACAATTTAATTCAATTAAAAACTAAACATGTTGAAAAATGTTTAAATAACTTAAAAAGTTACAACTAAAAAGCGCTAATATAAGTATTTTCTCAGATCTTGAAATTATTTTTAACCCCCCCCCCCCTAAAAAAACAAAAAAAATAAAATAAAATCAAAAATAATGAAACTGATATTAGTTATTACCATGGCTTTGTCTATTTTTCTCTTTATGTTTACCTAATTATTATTATTATTTTTTTTTTATTAAATAATAAAGACTCGTTAGCTTTAGCCATTGGATGAACTAAACCTACATACAATTAGAGACTAACATAATATAATTACAAATGGTTGATTAATTTAGAATCAATAATAAATGAAATCAAGTTTGATGTGTTGTACAGGGATTCAGACAAGATTTCGGATATTCCAGCTTCTCTTCTCTACGTATTGAAAGTAATGCATTCGGTTACATTGCGTTTCCCAATTATTATGAAAACTGAAAAACCAAATATACTTCTAAATGCCTTCAAAATCTAAAATATTATTATAATATTATAATACTTATCCAATAATATTATATACGAGTACAATTTATACATTTTACCGAAAATAGTTAATCACAATTGAGCGGGACTAGCGATTTTTTAATGTTTACAAATGATTTAATGACTAATATAAATACAAATTCACAACCGATATTTGAGTTTCGTTCTCAATAAAATGGAAATCATT
This sequence comes from Cinara cedri, assembly GCA_902439185.1. Lineage (NCBI taxonomy): Eukaryota > Metazoa > Arthropoda > Insecta > Hemiptera > Aphididae > Cinara > Cinara cedri. The sequence goes on along the minus strand of CABPRJ010001900.1, from coordinate 674,282 downwards.
TGATGTCGGAATCATGGAAACAAAAATATCACGAAGTAAAAACGTCTTAAACGATTTCAATAGGTTACTAAAATATAGTATAAATGGTAAGTAACTATTGAGATCGATAAGTATTCAAATATAATATGTAAGTAAATATATAGGTATATGTGTGTATATTGTACAGTAAGGTTAAATGTCGAAAAATAACTATTCCTAATCTAAAAATACATACAAATATAAATTGTCTGTTCGTTACTAAATTAAAACGGTTTTAAAATCGCCTCACCTTGATTACTAAGGTTTACGTATATTCGCATCCCAAAGTACGTCAACGTGCAGAAATCTAATTTTAACAAGTTATTTTCGCAATTTTATGAGTTGACAAAAAAAAAAATGTAATGATTAATACAACGACTTGATGTAATAACCTCAGTACGCGTATATAAATTTATTATACCGAAATGTTGTTTTATAATGGTTTTTTTATTTTTGAATTTTCTCAGTTTTCACGAGAATTTTCCTTAAGTGATTATTAGACATGGCTTCCTACGGTCTTCTTATAAGTAATATTAAAAATGCAAAATTGTTGTTTACATGCCAAAAGAGAAAGAAAACACTTTGCAAAAATATCCGTGAATTACTGTATAGATATTTTAGGTACCTCCCATTAACCTTAACGTAAAACAAAAAATTAAAATTGAGGCTAATATCAATCAAAAAGTGGTCTGAATATTAAAATGACATTATGATAGAACTAAAACGAATTAAAATTTCGTCTATTATTTGAATTAATTACACTTATATTATAATATTATCTTATTACACTCACGATTGTTAGACTATTTTGAGACATGTTATTCTTCCGAAATAACGAATCTTTTTCTTTTTAAATTTAAATCGCTTACACAACGACGGATGTGAAAAACTGCAGATTTCATTTGCTTTGTCTCATTCTATATATCAGAAGAAGAGAAAAAAAAATGATTTCCATTACCTGCAATGAAAGTAGGTAGTTCATGGAACGAACATACACATTACTTGCTTCGGTGTGCAGAAAACAAATAAACGCACGTGTGCTAGCGGCTTCAGCAGCAGAGTGAAGCTTGTCGACCGTGAACGTGTGACGTCACACCCACCGCGAATTTACAGCCACAATCTCAGCAAACGACTTTTCTTTTCTGGCAACAATTGAACAACAACAACTCAGCCCGGTCCATTCCATAGCCCTCCCGTGACCGACAAATCGATTATTTCGACCACCGAAAGCCTGTTATTATGCCAATATTATCTACCTACCTATAGCCTATAAGAGCCCGCCTACTCGAATAAATTACCAAAAAAACAGCGAGAAACAATGCGCTAAAACCAAATTATTTTTAGTATAATATACTACGACTGCCAAATAATATAACAGGACAGGCACCTCTTCAATAATTTTCCTATAGGTACAAAGTATTGATATTATGTTTTATTTATGACATGGTGGTAATCAATATTGTATGTTATTAATAAAGGAATAGGATAGAGAAAAACATAATGGGTTGAATTAAAGTCAAACGAGATTGTGTGAAAGGACGTAAGAGAAAAATGGAATTTAATAAAACAAATATTGAAGGAAAAACGAAACTAATAAAACGCTATTAATTATATATAATACTTTAACCATTACTGATATCTTTGAAGGAAAGATTTTGAAGAGAAGAATTAAATCATCAAAAACTTCATCATACTTTCAAGATTTAAAACAGCCCATCTCACATCATATATGTTTACAGTTGAGGAACATGGCAAACGACAGAGACGTATGGCTGTACTCATGATGATGAGTAGAATAGAAATTTATTTTATACCCTTTACAATACATAAGAAAAATGTATATATTCGCACTTTTTTATTTTCAGATTTTATTTTTGGTATATAAAAATATATTCAATGTATTAAAGTTATTTTCGTCATATTATATTATTTAAAATGGAATTATGTCATACAAGGGATAGGTATTATTACACACACAAAAAAAAAAAAAATAATAATAATAATAACAATTTGAATAAATAAAAACATATTTTCAGATTAAATCTATAATAAATGAAGTCAGACGAGCAAATTTATTTTTATTTTGTGCAAATCTCCTAGATACTAGATACTTAAATAATTCGTTAATATTTTTGTATATATTTTGATGTTCTAGCACTATTGAACAATGAGCATATTTTAATATGTTTAAAGTTCATACATTTATAAGTTGTTCAGTCCATCAAAGTGTGCTTTTTATTTATTAGGTATCTACTTACAGACTAAGTTTTGTTATTGTAAAAATAATTCTAATTTTACCGGCTTATTGGGCATAATACTTATACCATGGTCACTTTTCTCGTTGAAATAACTCTTGCTCCACGTACTCTATTCCGAAATATTCAATTCCCCAACGTTTGTTAAATGTGTACGTATCGAGAAAAAATTCATATCGAAGTGTCAAGTAGTCCGTTTGATGCCGTTAAACTCGAATGAGTATTTTAAATAACAAATAATCAATGTATCTCAGATTTTTGAAGTAGCTGTTTGGGTATAGTCGTGTAGATAGGTCACATCGTATAGATACTCTCATATTTTAATTAGCTTTTCTGTAGGTGCCAGCAATATACATTGCGAACTGTTTCCGTTAATTATTCGTGATTCACAATACCTACTCCATAATATCTATATATAGTTTACATAGTGATAATCAATTTTCGATTAGCCAACTCCCTCTCTCCCTAAAAAAAAAACATCTCTTTAAAGCCCTCGACACGAAAAACAATTTTCCGTCTATTATTTTTTTAACGGAAATATACGGAATAGAAAACAACATAAATTACATAATGATAATATTATAATAATATGTAAATTTAATGTAAAATAGCTTCGTCGCTATACACTCGACATAAACGAACAAAAAAAGAACATAACACTTTCACAATGTAATTTTGTCCGGCTAATGACCATATAGCCATAGACAAGAAAAACAAAACACACGTTAACATAATATCGCATAATAATGATATATTATTATTTTAAATTTGAACACGATAATTATTACTTCGATTTTGAGTATAGAACCGTGTAAGAATTCAATTTTAAACTTTTACTCGTAATATATCGTGTATAATCTTTCTCACACTGCATTTTCACGGTTTTTCTAAAGCGCATAATAATTTTTTAATTTTTTAAGTTATCTAGTAATATATATAGTATATAGTAAATAGTATATAATACTAATAGTATATAGTAAACTATAACGATCATATATTAAATTATCTGTAGTTAGTTAACAGTTAGATGTATACCTCGAAAAAAGTAACAAAAACATAAAATGGTTTTCTCGATCACTTCGAATATACATTTAAACTTTTTTGAACTTTATACAATATGCTATACAGTTATATTCGGTTAATATAAGACGGTTAAAATTAAAAAAAAAAAAAACAAATTTTAAATCGAGATTTGTACAATTGTACAAAAATTAAAATTGTATATTAAAAAGAAAACCGGACATTCCTCGCACCATGGACTCAGACCGCTGTTGGGAGCAGTAATTTGGAAAAGCGTGTATATAGGTAGTGATTTAGTTTTTAATACTGAAAATAACGACAGATCATTTCGTTTAAAAAATGATTCCGAGTGGAGCTCGATAAACGGCTGTATAAAGTTGTACCAGATTAGTCATTTTTTGTAACCTGCAATCGATAACCGAGAAACTTACGACCGATATATCGTCAGTTTTTTAATTTTTTTAGAAAATCTGTTAAAAGTTTTTCGAATAATGAACTGCCAGTCGAAAATCTTTTAATGTATGGCGTGAACGATTCGAAAGACTTTTGGCATCAAATAAAATGTATAGTATTATATTATGTGTTGTTATAACCTTATAACTAATAATAAACTTATTTAATATGAATTGTTTAGAAGATTACATACTATATAACTATCGAACTAACGATAATATTTCAAAGGTAATATTTTGTTCGAAAATCCGAACCCCGAAAATCGTTTTCGTTTTGTTATTATAGAAGCAAATAATTGTTATAAAACTTCGATAACCCCTGCATAATATCAAACGGGTATAGAGAAACCTTATAATATATTTTTCGAAACGGCTTACTACGAAAATGCGCAGTTCTAGCCCAGAATAGTGTCGAGAATATGAAAATAAACTCAATTTAAATATTTAAAATCGTAGAGAGTTATAAAGATAGGTAGTTCTATTTTGCCGTTACTAAGTACGTAATGTATAATAAAATATTGTACACTAAATCTGCGAGACCTCTCTATATAAAATGGAGTAAAATATTTTAAGTGTTTGTGAGCAAGTACTTATGCGGTTTTATATAGAATATAATGTAAGCACAAAAAAAAAAAATAATAATAAAAAAAAAAAATCATTAAATTATCGACCGTATTGTCTTTATTGTCGTATTGAAAAACTATGTATAATTTGGTCTTCGCAATTCTTTTTCTCTCGAAATACTACAAAAATAATCGTACGCTTGAAAATTGCTTTTTGTCATTTGGTGAAGTTAGGTGACGTGAAATTATTGTATTACAAAACCCTTATACGAGTACTCGTGTATTCCGAACAACTACCTATTATAATAAATGAACAATTTAAAAAATAAATTGCTTGGCGCGATATACTCACTAATTTATTCGGCGAGCCTGAAAATCGGTTATCATTCATAATATTGGAAATTTAACGGCTAACCTAACCTATTTTAACGATTACCTACCTATACACTGCGTAAACGATGAAATAAATTTTGAAAATCACGCTAATCGTTCATGACCATGACCTTTTACACGTGACACGCAACAAAAAAACAATAGGACATTTATTTGTAAACATTACCTTTATACACCTATATAGATGTAATAGTGTTGGGCACAATATAGAAACTATTTAAAAACTATTAGAATGAAACATTCGATAGTTCGTACAAACTATCGATAGTATAAATTATTTGCAAGTGTCCGTCACTATAGTATATACTAATATAAATGATGAAATCAAATCCCAAATTTCATTTTTCTAATAGTGTAGATTTGCAGAGGTGGACTGACTCGATGAGACGCTGCAGGAGGAATTCCGTTGGCCAAGCCTATAATAATGCATTTGTTTTCAAGGCCTGAATAAAAATAAATACTGATAAAGAACGATTTGCTTATAAAAACCTATAGAATGTGTAAAAACAACATATTATCCTAAACTTTGTATGGAATTTTCGAGATGCCAAAATAAAATGAATACAAAACTTTTAGAGTTGGCTAAAAATAAATAAATATTCTCGGTCTGAAATATTATCCCAGTCCACCCTTGATTTAGATTGCACCATAGTTTAGTATAAGAACACGTTTGATTAATGATAAATTAATTTATATAAATAATTACATTAGAGGTGTAAACATTAAGTAACGAAATTTGAACGTCTCGAGCATGTACTTAATAAAAACTTAAATAACCTATGCGAGTGGAGGTCGGTCCAACATTTGTTTAATCTTTAAAGGTTTGTTTTCGACAATTAGCGTACCCATAATTTCATCTACTTACAACGTAAAAAAAAACAAGCCCTTCACAATTTAAATTATAGAAATTTGAAGTTAAACCAATATATGATTGAAAATATTCCAGATCCAGAATTCTACGATCGATAAATAGTAAATCAATATCTTTTTACACGCTTTAGTTAATACAAATTCGTAGAACACGTTAAGACACTTTGTATATACTACAGGTACTTGGATTTTAAAATTTTTTTTTTTTCAAAACACATTTTTCCTTGAGTATTTAAGTTGTATAACAACACAGTGATATTATTTGTGGGTAACCTATAATAATATCGTATGTTTTTGTTTGTTTTTTTTGTTGTAGTCAATGTAATGACGTATTTAACTGCACCCAATATAATTAAATTATTCGTTTTTACGTTTTTACACTGCGCGAAATTTTGTCCGTAAACTTACTACGTATATAACGTATATAATGTGATGAATTAATATATTATTACATATATTCTCGACCGACAATATTCGTACAGCTTTTCGTCTGATTTTTCTTGTCAATCCGAGAATTTTCAACGGTAGGGATAAATTCGAATAGTAAATAATAAATTCGCTCGAGTAAATCGTGGAATATTTTTTGTATGCACCTAACCCGGCCATTGGCGGGACTTTAAAAGCCGGATTCGGCAGAAGCGTCAACTCGTATTCAATAAATCAATCTTTTCCTTACGTGACTCGGCTGCAATATGTATTGATTTTAAGATTAAATTAACAAATAAATATACTCATAATATAGTTTTTATATTTTTGAGGCAATGGAGGCGTGGAAGATATATAGACCCTAACTTCCAAGCCTCGGCGCATGCCACAACAATATAATGACGGAACAAAAATTATATTTTATATAATATAAGTACGTTCGCGATTAATCACACGACGAACGACATACGGAATACTATCGGAATTTTTATCAGAAATTGCGCGTAGATGAATAATCAGTTTCTCATTTCTTATATATATATAAGTATACAGAAAAAAAATATATATATATTTTATTCATACACTCGAAAAATATTATACAATGTAAATTTTTGTAATATTGTATAAATAATACATTATTTATATTAATGGTACGAATACAATATAATATATTATACTCATACAGATGTGAAAACGATGTAAAATATAATATTAGATACGTGCAGGCAAATTTGCAATACGAAATTGCGGTTTAGAGAAATTATAATATAACATGTATTATTATTATTATTATTATTTGTTTTTTAATGTTTATAACGAATGACGCGTATCGTGTTTTATATCAGAAAAAAATATATCATTGTAAAGCGATATTATTGTCAAATCGTTCGTTATTATAATACAGCGACTGATCTGCAAAGTATCTGCAGTCTATACTTTTAACTATATCTACCTATAGTATATCTATGTTCTGTCTACACACGTTATGCACGTCGTGTCCTCGGGCTATACATCATTTAAATAAGATTGCCTAGAAAAAAACATTGCGAATAACCTAGAAAAAAAAAAGTCAACTCAAACATATAATATGATTATAATATGTGTATTGCAGTAGCGTGTATAATATAATACGGTAATAATTATTAATATTACTTATAGTACTGTATCGACCTACTTTTTATTTTAATGACACAATTTATTCGGTGTCTTAAAATAGGTACCACATTTCGATGTGAATATTATCGTTTAAAGAGAATTATACTTATTTTGAAAAAAGTATGCATATATAGGCACAAATTATAATAGTTTATCCTACTAATATTATAAGTTTGCCGGGATGGGTGTGTGCTTATTACCACTTCTCGTCCGAAATACTAAACGGATTGAGCTGATACCGTATATATTAAGTGTAGTTCTAGACCAAGTACATCATACAAGTTATTTTTCTCTCCCATATTTGAGCCTTAAAACGAGAAGGAGGGTGTACAGGGTTATTGGTATTTCTAGTACAAAAACCGAATTATTTTTGTGGATGTACGATAAGTTATACCTTGGTGATACGACTGGAATAAAATAAAAAATTAAAACTAACCAATAAATAATGAGATTGAATCCGTGGAAGGACCGTAATATAATTGTTGCGAGGATACGTACAACGAATAGTAATTGTTACCATGTAGAAAATTGTTAACCTGTTAATTGTTCGAAACTTTATTTAAACTGGAAAACACGTTTTCATTTATTTTTTGATGTTTTTCACGTTTAATTTTGACACGGGCAAAACTGTGCGGGACAGATAGTATATTATATAACATAAATATTACGTATATATTTTTAGTCGGGTTGAATATTAAGGACCAACGATTACAGAAATATCGAACTAGGTCTGTAAAGTTTTGGTGACTGATGGCGACAGGGAAGAATGGAAAAATGTATTGAAAAAAGCTGTGTTATTAACCTTATAGGGTGGACAATGTAAGAAGACGACATTAAAATTGGTATTACCATTATTCTTCGTTTAAAAACAATCAAAGAAACTCTTAACCTAGTGATAGGTTTAATAATATAGTAGTTTAATCAAAATACTTAAAATTGAAGAGAAAATAATATTTAGGGGGAAATAATAGCGTACCTTGCACTAATTTAAGACTATAATGATAATGAATTGAAACTCGTTCTTGTTCTATAGGGAATCGTTACCATTTTTTTTTTTTTTTTTTTTTTTTTTTTATACTGATAACCCTTTCATTGCTTTGTACTATTACGCCAAAACAATTACTCACTGCTCCAGGTGTACTTTTACGTTTTTTTATAGAGAATATAAAATACGCAGGATATCAACGTGGCGATTATCCCGAAATATAAAGAAAAAAAAAGGTTAAATAAAATAAGAAAATAAAACATTAACAAAATTACTAATTATAATTTATCAATACGATCACAATAAACGGGCTTCGATAATGTTATTTTATTTTAGAGGATTGTTATTATTTTGATTTTCAATGTTGTTTTGTACTATTTTCATACTAAAATTTGTATAATTACCGCGTATTTTATGAAATCAAATTTTAGGATCACTAATTTACATTATTTTAAACTTCAATGATTAAAGCAATTCTGATTTTAAAAACCGTTCGAATTCACAGTTTGGTTTAATTACGATCCTTGAGTTAATTAATAAAACTATTTATAAAATTTAAAAATAAAATGTGTTTTTTTATGTAGCATAGACAAAAATAAGTGCAGAGTAAAAATAGTGAAGCAGTTAAAGGGTTACAAGTTATCCGATTTTAGTTTTTATTATTTTTTTTTTTTTAATTAAAAATGTTCTTTATTTCTATTTATTTTTATTCTGGTAACAGTCTGAACTGACGACAAAAAAATGCATCTGATACAAAAAAATAATATATTATTCTATTTTATATTGTGTACTTACGTGTAAGTAAAACGAAATGTATATTTTCCCGTTATATTTCGCGAATACATAATTAAATAATAATATTATCTTTAAATATAATGTTATGCAATATTATGTTTACGATTATAGACTCAAAAATAACACCAACATATAAACGTACAGTAATATTTTACTTAAAACATCCATATGCATATGATTAAAATAATTGTTACGATTTACAATGATATTGCAAAGTCGAACGCCTACATAGGTATTGTTAGGTTAAATTTGATAATATTATAGCAAAAAATCATTGATTTAGTGCACATATTTAAAATATTGCGTTTTAGTTATGAGTACACAAAATATTTTTCGGGTTTGATATTTTCATAATTCACACATTAAGAGTTTTTGTTTTCTGGGGGGGGGGGGGTTAGCTGATCAATTACCTATCTCATATTTCAATTTATTAAAATACATCATAGTATATTTAAAACAAATAATTTAAGATTTCCTAAAATGTCGGTAGACGGCTGCAGCTTCTGACTCATTACGTAGGTATTGGATTAGATATAAATACAGAAAAAACTGGGTACATGTTATGTTTTGTAGAAAAAAGAAAGCAAAAAATATTTTTTTATCTTGCCACGAAAAAAACGAAGAAGAATTCAGAAAAAAACAATATTATATGTTTCAAAAAAAAACAAATAATATTACAATCATTAAGAAATACACATACATTTTCGGGCAATCCGTTGTAAAATAAAATTATTTGTAGTTCGTAAATTAATATTATAGACATGAGAAATATTTACTGGTTTAAAGCTCTTAATCTAATCTAATAAAAAAAGCAAATATGGTGATGTTAGTGCTTAAATTTTGATCGATTTTTTCGGTTGTTTCGGTTATAGTAGGAGAGAAACGAATTATATTATAGAATGAAAATGTTATGAAAGGATACAAAGGCGGGACAGAAAAGAGGAGACGTGTAAAATTTAATTTTTTTTTTATTGATTTCTGGTTTTTTATTTTTTATTATTATTATTATTATTCTGGATAATCTAATATTTAACCCGGGAAACGCCGGGAGATGACAGCTATCAAAATGATTATAAAAAAAAAATGACCGTTTTTTTTTATTATAAAAATAACGAAGTATTAATTTTAAAAGTTCGGAAATTCATTAAAAGGTAAAGGAATGCAGGTGATATGAGTATAATATAACCACAATAATAGACGCTTTTAATCGTGATAAAAGAATAAATACAATAACGGGTTATACCTAGCTTGTGTTTGAATTGGAAAACTGAAAGAAGACAGATAAGACTTAAACAATTTAGCGTCTTCTAAAATTATTTAATGTAACGTAACCCGTCGGGAGTTCCACCCCTTAACTCCCGATACATCAATTTCAAAATATATAAATTTAATAGTTAAAGAAAAAAAAATCTCTTTCTCTTCCCCCTAGCCCTTAAATACGCCTAGGCACTAGGTATACACTTGTTCCATAATAATATATTTTGTCGTCACATTATGAAATGTCGAAACTTAAAACAAACATTTTGTATTCGACATGTAAGTGTATATAAAATATAATAGTGAAACCTTAGACTTATTGGATGACTGATCACCATGGTGTAAGTATTCCTGTTGCCCCATAACTACTCGAGACCCACGACGAAAACTTAAATTTCCACGCGTACATTTCGATGTTCCTTATAGGCTTTAAAAGCGTAAAGTAGATAAGTGTTTTGAAATTTGATCTCCAAAGGATTAAAGAGAGGGGCCCAGTTGACTGCAGTGATTAATGAATACAGTCATGATATTATAGAGCATTCGAAATTTGGAATGAAAAATTTTCTTTATAACATATTGTTTGTTATAGAATTTTTTTAAATTTATCACACCCCCTCCCTTTATGAGGTGTATAAACGTATATGGAAATAGCGGAGAAATAAATCATGTGAGATTCGTTATTTTTATTATTTTATATTCAATTCACAACAGCATGGATCTAAAAACAAACGAACGTACTTCGTACCTTGGGTGGGCCACTGTTGTAAGTGAGCAGTTGAACAGGTAGAGAGGAAAATTAATGTATATCTGTACACAACGATTGATCATTGTTGATAAATAATGATTTTGAGAGGAGTTTGGTTATACATGTTTTGAAAAGCCGTAATATGTACGGTTTTATGAATATTATATTTCGTAAATTTTCCCGTTTTTCCGGTTTTCCCATTTATTATGAAACCCTTCGAAAATCAAAAAAATGACTTGAGTACCACTTCAGTACAATTTTCTTTCAGAAAAAATACTGCGTTTGAGTATTGGCTGCAAAATTTCTGGTAGAAAAGCTGTTCACAAAAAAAAAACCAATACGTTCCACACTCCACTCAAGATCTAAAATATGGTAAAATGAGATTATTATCGATATTAATAAAACATGTACATATTTCCGAAATTTTTTTGTAGTATAAGTTCTATTTTTTAGATTTGTAGCTATACTGTATAAATCATGAAAATTTTAAAACCAATTATATCGAATTCTTGAATCAACATAATGTCTTTTAGCCAAATAACACATCAAAAATACTATCGCATTGTAAAAATAATTACATAATTAGTGCTAAATATATTAATTAAATAATAACTTAAGTTATAAACTTGAGTTAACAACTTTATCGGACTATTGTAATTAGGAAACTATTCATAGCGTATTAATTAAAATAATTATTGATCAAAATTCTCGTTTAAATGAATATTGGTGAGAGAAAGTACCAGAAAAAAATAAATTGACAGAAGTATTTTTATTTTATTATTTTATTTTGAATTCTGCAGAATCGTGTGTTATAAAAACGTTAAAATAATGTGAACTAATTCAAATTTAACCCGATGTTTTTCCTGTAAATTATTATTTATTGATTGTAAATTTAAAAAAAAAATCCTGACTTAATTTAGCGATAGAAATTTCTATAAAAAATAACTTTTAAAAACACTTCACCTGCACTACACTTGAGTATAAGAACAGGAGAAGATATTTGGAGCTTTTAGAGAACAGTAGAAAGCCTACGGAAACCATTAACACCATATCATAATAATTAAAATATATTATTTATCGTATCAGTCAATTAATGAGTTATCATACAGCAACAGCTGTTATTGATGTTATCTACACTATTACTATCACTAGCTGAATAAACTGATGTACCGTAAAACCATAGGTTAATCGTTTTTTTTTTTTTATTCGATTATTCACGATTTCGCATTACACGACTCCGCTTTTACAATAACAATGCTACGCTGCTGTTGTGAGTGTTGCGACGTTTCACGAAAATTAGATTAATTACGTGTAGATGGCGGAAAGACACATATTCAAGCAGTAGAGATTAGTTTATGGATGGACTTTTGGTAGAGTAGTCAGTGGTTCAGCACAGTTAAAATTGTTTTATAAATTTGAAGTTATTCTAGTTAAAAAGAACGGTTTATGGATTTAAATCACAAACTGGGAAATTCATCGAACACATTTATCACTTTAGCTTTTCTTGAATGTACAATGAAGTAAATTATGCATTCATTGAATTTATAGGCCCCAACGATGATAGGTATTTTAGTAATTCTTATTTCTTTTCAAAGTCAAGTAGTTATCTATTCACTGATTATATTTTAAACATTCATATTGAAGACACTTGTTTATTTCCATTAGAATTATAAGTAACCATCAATGAATCCAAAATAAAAAAAAAAATAATTGTATAATTATTATTTTTCTAAAATTTAATTTTTCATCGTTGATCATGAGTCTATTTTTATATTTAAATTCAAATTTGAACTTTTATAGTAAGCTGTATGACAAATTATCATTTTAAAAAAATATTTCATTTAAATTCATGAAGTTTTTATTATATCATAAAAATTAAAATATTAACTACGAATTTACTTATATAAGATAAAATTATCAAATGAAAAAAAACAATTACGAAAAGTTCTAAAAGCTTTCGTCGTACATATTACAATCAATTCTATCACCCTCATATACATTACTATTTGGATAAAAAAATGTTACTCGAAGTTCAGTCAGTTACCAAAACCAAAATAAAATCTATTAAATTGAATTATAATACCAAACAATGAAAAAAAAAAATTACGTATAGAATTTTCTGCGAATGAATACAACCAATATAAAGCAAATAAAAATAAACAAAATCAATCATATTTTTACATTAAGTTGGTCAGTGTTTTCAAGCGAAAAAAATTATAGAAAATTATATCATAAATCGTCTAAAAATTTAACCAAGATAATTTAAAATACCAGCAATGCAATTTTGAAATTATTATTACAAGAATTAGATTATAATTAACAATTATTATTTATTTGTTTTTATAAAAACCATAACTGACAACATTATATTATTATTTATGTGGAATCGTTTAGGTAAAAAGGTACATTGTGCAGAATTGTGCGTTATTCGTTTTTTTCTATTTATAGGACAACCAATTTTACGGACGATGTAAAACGCAAAATTGAAATAAGGAGAAGAATATTGCGTTTTATCAGAGAAAATGAACATGAAACTCGGGAAAAGAATAGTTATAGCATAATACGTATATGGCCTATAGTATTACTATTACTTTATTCGACAGAGACGCACACCTACAAACTAGAAGAGGAATCGATAAAAGGCTTTTAAGATGTAGTACACTACATCTAATATACTCTAAAGGGGTACAAAATATAAGCTGAAGAAATAGATAGTATCAAACGAATAAGTATATTACAATTTAATGCTTAGATACTTTCGTAATCAAAATTCATGTAATAGTTTGACCATAAATTTGGGCGTGGAAATTGTGAAACAAAGCCTATTTTTTTAAAATAATTGTTTGCACTAAACACTATTATTAAGGGTACGCAGACCTCCACTCCAATTCTTTGCTACAAAATAAAATATACCTACTGCCTCACTTTTTACTACCACACTTTTGTTGTATCTAATTAATTAATAAATAAGGATAATAGAGAAATATTGTCAATACCATAGATATTAGTGTGCCTAGAAATTTTCGATTGGAGGGGATGTAACAAATAAAAATCGTAAATAAAGAGTAAAATTATCTTCTCTGCCCTAATCGATTATGGGAATTGATAGTTTAAAAGCCGGATACTAAAAAAAAGGCAATTTCTAATCAATACATCAAGCTATTCCTTGAAAATCGGCTGATATGTATGTTTTGATATTAGATTGCTCATACTTTATTTTATTTTTTGGCCAATAGAGGGGATATAACCCTTAACCCCTCCTCCCCCCTGCGTACGCCACTGAACAATACTGAGTGAGTAGTTTACAGTAATAACCATTGCAAATTATCGTAATTGATATACTATGTAGTACTATTAGGGAACATTTTTTTGTACATTTTCAACTCTGAAAGAATCTTTATAAATTAATATTTATTCATTACTCAATACCACACATTCCATTTCGTATTAAACATAAAAATAGACCCTTATATTGTAAAGGGATCATATACGAAGGGTCAATGAATGGATAAGTGTACCTAGATACTTAGTAGGAAGATGATACTGATCACAATAAGTACTAAAACACCTAAAAAAATACTGTCACTATACAAGATATCCCCCGAAGATAATATACCCGTTGCCATATTTCGGAATATTTTTTTCTAAAAATTTAAGTTGCTAATAGCTCTAAAATTTTATATTTTCATTTTTTTTCCCACCCATATTTTTAGGAATAACATCTACCAATTTTTGATTTTTAAATGACAGCCTATATTAAAAATTCCATAAATAGACGGAATATAAGTTAAAATACTTTTTTTACTAATACTTACTTTCGCCAATTCGTTATTCCACTTTAATATATATTTCTCAAGTCGTTGAGAAAAAAATAAACCCAAAAAAGTTTATGCTTCCCAAGATATCGCAATGGGTTTATTATCTTCGGTATGGCAATGGGTATACTTTCGAGAGACACTCTGTGTAACGAAGTTTTTATTTTAAACGCGATTCCAACGATAAAATTATAATACTTTAAAAACGATTAGGTATAAGGTACTTAAAAATCATATTTTATGCATTAAAATGTTTGTACAATAGTAAAATACTTACTAAACGCATGCTATTGTAACGTTCTTTGTATTACAAAGTAAACTTGTCAAAATATTAAACTTACCTGAAACAAAATCAAATAACAAATTATGAATCAAAGAAATTATTAATTTTACTAGGTTAAGTATAGTATTGAAATATCGAAAAGTGAGACAGTGTTTTTCTATATTATGGTGATATTGTCTTGAAATAGACTCGTTTATTTAGAACGTAGCAAAAATCATTTTCAAAATATGATTCTAAACGAAACAGAAGTTAGCTTTTTATTGTTCACTTAACAGAAATAAAAATCTACTTATCAGTGAATTTTTCCTCGAGACATATATCTTTAATTATTATAAAAATGTTTCGAATCGTTCACAATTCATCGTATCTTACAATATGCAAACTTTTCATGAATGACATAAAGAAATATACTAAAAACGATTTTCGTCAAAATTTGAATTCAAAACACATCATCTTTCCAATAAGGAAATAATCGTTAATATCTGATCATTTTATTTTCGTTTTCCAACAAGTACAACTTTATGATGAACTTCGTGTTAAAATTTCAAGCATTAATACTGCTTGGCCAAATTAATTTGATTAGCGTAAAACCAAATAAAATCTCGACACTTTCAAATACGAGTACCTTTCACGTTTTATCAAATCTAGAAAGGGCTAATATAATATTTCTGTAAACATTTCAGGTCTCTACGGTAATATAGTTAGTTATCTTTTCAAACGAATCAGAACAAAAACCATTTTCCCGGTTTTTTCCCCTTCAATTATTAGAAAAATGTACAAAGAAAATCAAAAAAAAAAAAATGACCTTCACATTACACCAACTAGAGAACATTTTCTTTTAGAAAAGATGCTGAACTGTCGATTATTGGAACAATATTTATGGTAGAAAAGTTATTTACAGACGCAAAGAAAAAAAACACATAGTAAAACCAATACATTTATCGGTGCGTTCAGAAACTAAAACAAAAATAATAATTTTATATCGATGTTTTTCGCGTATTTTACTCTACCGTATACTTTATTGTGTTTTAGTTTGCATCCCGTCTTCTTTCGCGATAAAAATAATAATATTATTAATTATATCGATCGAATCCGTCATGGCAGCAGTCGACAAGACTTTTATTTATTTTATTATTTTTATTTATTTTTTTTTTTCCGAAGCGGCCGCCGTCGTCGCGTCTTAAACGTCTAAATCTAGTAAAAGATGGTTTTTTTATCGACTTAAACGTCCGACTAAAACTCGTCTACTGTTGCAGTGTGTGCATGTGCGTGTGTGTATGTGTGTGTGTGCGTGTGTGCGTGTGCGCACTGTGCGTGTGTGTTAGACCTACTTTACTATAATAATAATAACAATATGATATCTATATGTAACGTGTGCATTTCATTGCGATTAATAAAAAAAAAAATCAACGACGTAACGAAAAATATAAGTATAGAGGTACATAATAATGCAATATTATTATATTATAGAAGTGAAAGAAATAAAACAATCATATTTTCCCCCTAAACATTTTCACTCTTCGAAATAAAATATAATATTATTACGTATTATTAGATACATCGTAGTTTTTATAATATTATTATTATTATTAGGTAGTAGTATTATTTTTTCACATTTATATTATTATATTAAATTACTCATATAAAAAATAATGCAATGACTATACTATTATACACGGGGTGAATTTTTTATTATCATGATCCATTATCTTCTCTGTCGTCACCCGTCCGTGGTTCATGAATCCGAAACTGGTACAATATTTAATCTGATAGCGTTCGTGAAAAAGGGTATAAATTAAATATTACAACTTTTCAGAAGACCAAAAAAAAAAAATTAATAATTCACAATATATTTGTAAAGACCCTCGTGGTAACTGCACGATTATATTTAAAGAAGATTTTGATGACAATTTTCAGTGTCACCGATCGATCTGCCACACAATTTCACACAGAATTGATGTGTAGTATAAAATTTGACGAAATGTGACGTCGCTTTAAAATATTATAATACAATATTTGGAGAATATTATACTTTACGTTCAAACTGGCTTTGTACAGTAATTACAATATACAAATATAAATAACGTCAACAATTTGCATAGATTAAAATATTTATTAAGACTACACACTGTTTATATTGCAAATATTTTCAATTTGGTGTTAATAACATCTAAAATGTTACGAGCTGTTCTGTAACGTCTTAAGTAGATGTTCGTTGTGGTTACTTTAATAGAGTTTCAAATTTAAAAACAAATTTTACGAATTTCCCACTAAAATAAAATATTTCACGGTAATATTCATGGAATATTTAAAAAATATAAGTTTCATGAAAGTTTAGAATCCTAATTATAACTTATAAACGGTATTTGAATTCACAATCTTAATGTTACGCGTGACATTATTTTTTCTACCGTTTGGAAAATTCCTTTTAAAAAGGAATGCATTTCTTGCAATTGAGTACATTGCCGAGGTGGATAAAATAATGCATTTCCATTCATAATTCGTTATTTTCATACTGAGTGCATCCAATATTCACATTTATTTTAATGTGGAATGCATTATAGAAAAAAAAAATGTTCCTTTTTAAGAATATTGTAAGAAGCCTATACTGAAGACGGGTGTGCCACTGTTAGGTGGGAAGTTGGAAAGATAAGATAAGGTCATTTAACTTATTTCTATAAGGAATTATAAGCCATTGCTAAAGAAAAACGATTTTGAGTAAGGTTCAAATATACGTGTTTTGAATGTCGTAGATTTTACGATTTTCGTCAAAATTTGATATTAAAACACGTATAAAAAAAAAAATACTACATTATACTCAACTATTTGTTTTCACTAAGAATAACTTCATAATGAACCTACTGTTAAATTTTCAATCATTTTTGATTGGTACGGAAAAAACTCTCAAAATTAATGTGTTTAAAAATAAATGTTCAAATATTTTTAACTGAATTACAACAAAAGTAAAAATAGAAATACGAAACCCTACATTTTTCCGTTCTTTCCACGTTTTTTTCGAGTTTTCTAAAATCTAAAATGTTATAATCACCCTCAATAGTTGCAAAAAAAATAATTTTTATTTTTTCAGAATTCTATAAATATTGAATTCATTTCCCGACATAAAATAATGAATGGATATATGTACTCATCATATAAATAATTAATAATTATACGATATCTATAAAAAGGGATTAATTTCAATGAATGCATTCTTTCCAATATGTGTTGAAAACTAGAAGGGGGGAGGGGTTGTCGTTCAAAAACCAAAATTAATATCTATTCATGTGATGCATAATACGAATAACAAGTAGTAAGGGTGGACATTTGAAAATATCGTTGAACGGAACTCATTTCATGAATTAATTACTTAAAATTAATAGAAAAAAAGCAGAAATCAATTTTTGTTGTTATCTTAAAATTCAATGAGAACATTTTTGAATATCATGTAAAAGAATCACCCCGTATAGCCGGGTGATAAAACATATTATTATTTATTTTATGATTTCTCGTAATATAAAATGTTTACCTACTCGGCAAACGTAAACACGCAATAACTGTATAAAAATAATATTTTTTTTTTATCTTTATTACGCACTCGTTTATTATTTATACCGATATTAAAATAATATTGGTATTATTATCTTCGGTCTCTGGGAAAACCGGCTAAAGTGATTTTTTTTTTTGTCTTGCGAATTTCCTTTATTTATTGGTCTGAATAGCATGTTTTTATATTCTAACTTGTGATAGAAAACTAAAAACTGTAATATTATGTTATGTCACTATACGATGCACTGTTGATTTAAAAAAAAGCATAAGTTATACTATAATTTATACGAATTATGCCTTTTAGAACTCCTCTATTTAGGACAGGACGTTCTGTTATTTAGTCATTTAGCTATGATCAATGTCATCATAATGCAATTTAGCAATGTTTAAAATTTGATCTGAAAACTATACACAATTTACTTAAGCTCTTTTTCCTCTGCACCAAAGATACATAAAAATACATAGATTGTTAAATTAAGAGAACGTTATACTCGTATCTACTGTCGCAGTCCAACTACTGATTAACGTTTGAAAACAATATTTATGCAGAATAAATATAACTAGGTTAATTTTAATTTCTGAGTAAAAGTATCTATTATGAAATTTATAAAGAACGGAGGAAAAAAAATTGGAGGGAATGTCATAGGAGTTTTTTTGAATTATAAACTATTAAAAAAGTTACAGTTATTTAAAAATGAAAAAATAGGTTTTTGTATCTTTTATATCAAGTTGTATATTTTGAACAATACAAAAACCTTATGACATTCCCTTTAAAATATTATTCTCTAAAAATTTCATAATCAGTTCATTTATTCTAAAATCAAAATTAAACTAGTTTTATTTATTCTGCGTAAGCATTGTTTTTGCATGTTACCCGGTACAACTACCTCAATTCAATAACTGAGGCAGTAGACAGTAGTTGCGGAAAAACGTCATCTTCAAGAAAATTAATTAATTTTTGTTCTTGTACATGTCGATTGCAATCACTCTGAAAAAAATGATATTACTCGAATATCGTCGTTTAATAAATCAAAATAATTGTATAATATATGTGTTAAATATATGTAAAAATGAACTAGAATGATATTATAATATTTTAATAATGTAATAAAAACGCCTTCATCAAGACGTTGCAAAATAAGAAGATATTAAATTTCAATTTTATTTTAATCGCATAATATAAACACGTGAGAACGTTTAATTTATTAAAAACGAAAATCAAATTCATAAGTAGGTTAGGTTAGGTTAGGTCGGATAGGGCAGACGTATATAACCTAACCTGAACTTAATAAAAGAAAATCGTTTTACTTTTATATTTTATCTTTTTCGGGTAAGGTAAGGTAAGGTACATGTAAATTTTACTTGTTTTAGTTTATATTTTATATTACGTGAGCCTGCAAAATAGAAGTTTCTAAAATAGATACGAAAACTTTTAACCAAGAATTTAGTTTTTTGCACTACAGTAGTTGTAGAAAAAAGAAAACCGAAAAGCTGAAATATTTTCCGAGTAAAATTATACTTAAAACTCAAGAAACCATAAAACACAAAATCTTTACATAATATGTATAAAATTTTAATTTTGTTAATGATAAATAATTAATTTAATTAATAATTTTGTTAATAATAAATAAATACGCGGATCCTAATCGAAGGGGGGAGGGGTTGGAGCCAGGAGCAGCATCAGGGTTTCTAAAGGAAAAATTAAGGCAGCCAGTAAAACTTTACAAAAACTTAACAGACATTTTTCTGAATACGCCTGTCTTCGAATTGTTTCCCCGTCGCACTGATACTAATACAGTTAACCAGTAAAAAGGTTTTTTTTTTTTAATAATTTACTGTTTTTAGCATATTTTATTATAATAAGTATGTATAGAATATTATTAATATCTTTCCTAAAAAATCTATGAACAAAAACACTAAAACTACCAAAATATGTCCTTGTTGAAAAAAAGCTCTAAAAGAAACCATAAAAACGATAAAAATCAAGTTGAAAATTTCTCAAAAATCTACCAAATATCCAAACACCGAAAATACAGGAAATCGTGTACATAAAACCGATAAGCCACGAAACACATTTTGGTATGACTATATTTTTTACCAAATAATATAAAACATGTAAAATAACACGAATATCAGCTGCCCGTTTATACATTTTGAAAAAATATTGTTTGATTCTCGATTCGTTGAGTTGCGTGTGTCCTAAAAAATGTCGTAAATTCTTAAAATACGTTCTAAAATTGCACGATGATAGACATTTTTAAATAAACCAGTTATTTCGATTTAACAAAAACATGGAAATGGGTGTATAGATAATGTCTGGCCTGACTATTTTTTATCGAATATTGGGTCGCGGAGTTGAAAACGGAGACGATGGCTGAAGGGTAGGGGCTACTGTTATAGAGAGTACGGGCCGCACGGGATGCGCGTGAACGCCGTGTGGCGCTTATCGGTAAGCGGGAACCGGCTTACCCGCATATCCAAGAATGTCTGCGCCGGGGCGCGGCGCCGACCACGCCGGGCGAGAGTAGCACCACGGTGCCGCCGCCGCAACCCGCGCCGTCCCTGTGGCCGTTGTACGGCGTACGCGATTTGCTGGACGACAGCAGCGTGGTGGCCGTGATCGGCTGATCGTTGAGGGCCAAACTCACGCGGACCTCGGGCACTTTGATGAAAGCACTGCCGCCGCCGCCGCTGCCGCCGGCACCGGCGCCGCTCATCGTCGCTGAGACGTTCGCGGATCGTCACCACCGCCGCCGCCGACGACACCGACACCACGTCCGGTACGGACACCATGCACGACGGCCGAAAACCGTTCGGAACTCCGGTCGGCGGGAAGAACGCGCGCGCTTATCGGGTTCGTTGTATTATCGATATTAAAATATTGTCGCGACCGACAAGAGACCGGATTACGAGCTCCGCGACTATGCGGTAGGCCGCTAACGGTCTCTCGTACAGATGTTATGTATACCCAACGACGCGAGAAAAACAAAAACGAAAATTCAAAATACAACGACAGGCGGTCGTGTCGTACGCGGACCGCTGTCGCGCGCGATGACGACCGATCGGCGTGCGGAACGTGACTACCGTGCGTACCGGCGAGTTACCGACGACGAGTTTTAATGCCGCCGCGCGGTCGGTCGGTCGGGCGCGCGCGAAAAAGTCTCCGCGGCGTCCCACTCCGCGCGCGTCACTACGCCCGTTCCGCCGCCGTCGCCGCCGCCGGTCATCAGCCGCCGCCGCTTGCGTTTGATATCGCGGCCGGGTTCGGCGCGGGAGTTCCCTTCGGTTTGTTTGAGAGAGAAAAAAATACATACGCGTATATTTATATATATATATATACATATATATTGACGATACGGTAACGACAATAACGATAATACTACATTTTATTTACCGCCGTCATTACCTATCTCGTTGCGACGCCGAGATGTTGTGTCGCGCGGCGTCGCAAACGACAACGATAATAATACCGTTGCGCGGACGGTACGCGATTGTAAAAAAAAACGACACGGGAAAACTACGCGTCCGACCGCGCGGCGGCGACGTGTCCGCGCCCCGTTCGCCGCAGCCGCCGCCGTCCCGTGTTTATTTGGTTTTCCGTCCGTTTTGGCGGTACGAATACGTCGTCGTCGTCGTCGTCGTCGCATTATTGTTTGACGAGCGATGACCGCCGCCGCCGTCCGAGACCTTGACACCTCGTTCTCTACGAACAGGTGGGAGGGGGATCGGGTTGTGATATTTTATTGGCGCGATGTTTTACCGGTGCCCGAAACGTTCTCACGGAAATAATCGGGCGAAAACGCGGGCAGACGCGACGCACAGAAACCGCGCGGCTCGTTTAAATGAATTATATTAACGACGCCCGGACAGACCACCATGTTAGGTCGTCTTTTTATCTTCACCAAATAAGTGAGAAATTATATCCACCCGAACGCCGTTGTGTTGTAAAATATTGTGTTATCCGAGACGAACGCCATTGGACCTCACGCGAATCGAATCGATACATTTTAATCTAATACGTGTTAATTAGAAACGGCAAGTGCAGTATTCAGTTGGCAGCGATACCGGATCGACAAAAAGTCTATTGAATCGCATCAGTCGCGCGACAACATCCACCGCGAAATCCGCGCGACGCGTACTCGTTACTGTTTTTTACCAATATAATTGCCGGGCTTTATGACACGATTATCCTAATAAAGTTCCCGATTACCCCTTGTCCATATCCGATGACGATATTTCAATAATGCGTATCTTTATTCGACGCGGGACAACAACAATAGCAATCGCCTCGTCCGTCAAGTATTAAACCAGTTAGGTCAGGTCCGGCGTTAATTTCTGTTCCGTGACTGGACACGTACAACAACGGAAAAAACGATAAACGTCACCCACGCCCCTCCCCTCCATATAATTACTCCTCCGCCGAACGACGACAGCCGCGTGCAAGTGCAATAAGTCGATTAAGTGAGGCGGACGTAGGTTCACGAGGTTTTTGTGTTTCGTTCCCGTTACTCGAGATCCGGTCACACGATGACGGTCAACCGTGATAGTCGCTGTCGCGAAAGTAAAACCGCTTTCGTAATAACCGGTCGTCGCTACCGCGCTATGCGTTTACACCGCGATCTTTAAGACGGTTGAACGATTTACAGTGGCGCGGTGGTGCGGTAATGTGATAGTATTGTTCGTGCAGTTGTAGTACAGCACAAGTACAGCTCTCGTGTTATCAACTGTCACGTTCAACCAACAACTAGGACTATACAATTGCATGAAACTTGTAATTTTTTAAACATATTGTCGTTAAACGATTTACGAAATATTTCTTTTTGATGAAATATAAAAAAAAAAAATTGTACAATTCATTTTTAAATTTAAAAGAGCGTGAAAACGTGAAAAAAGTCCCGTAAAGAGGCAAAAGCGATTATGGACGGGGTTTAAAAGTATCCCCATCTTACGATTCTCGCTTGTATAAAACACGGTTTTCTTACACAAACGGTAGACACAATAAGTCGTTTCTTTTTCGTAAGACGTAGGTACAATTGTATTAAAACAAAATTAATTTGTGTTAATCATTTTCGTAACGGTAGAGCGTTGCGTTTAATACGTCAGGGCCGTCAGAGAGCTCTTAAAACGCCATCCGCCGTATCGACTTTTTAAAATATTTTTCGGACGTTTTTGTTCCCCCCTCGCATAACCCCACGCACAGCACAGATCGCAACAACAACAATACTAATATTATTGTATACGCGCGTTGACGTTAATTAGATACTCGGTGCAGTTCCCCTTCACCGCGTTGGCCCCGCGTGCAACGAATAATAAATTAACTGTTTTTTTTTTTTTTATGTGATCACCCATACTTGTGTAATACACTCCTGTAATATACCCGCCTGTGTACTTAAAATGTTGAAATATTATTACCGAAAACCAATCTGAAAATCGTCGTAAAATTTATTCGCATTATTCGTCGAAATGCGAGCAATATAATATCATAACCTGACCTGCTGACTTACCTACCGGGTTACCGGTATCGCAAACACAATTATTATGATGCACCGTACACGAATTACTATATATCTCGTATCTTTTTTTGAGTTCATGTAATATTTCTCGTATCACGATAATATATTTTATTGAGGTATCGAGTAGTTTTTTCTGTTAAACGATACAAAATATTTTAACTACACTTAAACTTTTTATCGGTGTAGTAATTTTCAAAAAAAAAAAAACATACTTCGCACGTGGGTAGTAGTTGTGGGTGTAGTTTGTTGGTGTAGTTGGTGTAGTTTGGTGTAGTTGTAGTGAGAAATTGATAAGGTAAATGGGAAATTTAATGTATATCTGTACGTAATGATTAACCATTGCAAACGAAAAACGATTCTGAAAAATTAAATTAATAAACATCTTTGTAAAACCAAATACATTCTTCATTACACTCAGAATCTAAAATATATACTCAGATTAAAAAAATTTAAAAATTTAATTAACTTATATCGTTGTGTATATTAGATACATATGTCGTGTATCTTTTATCTTATTTAGTTTTGTAATTTATCTTGTATTAATATGCATAAAATTAATGTATCGATATTATATTATGTAACGAGATATTTTTAATTTTTTAGTATTTGGGCCAGCCCACTGGCTACTTTTACCGGAAATAACCGATTCCAATGTAGGTATGCACTATGCACTATAAAATGTTTAAAAATTAATAACAAACCTCCTCGGTTTTTGCTGAATCCTTCATAAACACTGTACTTTGATAGATTGTAATAATATAATAATGTTCTTAAAGATTTATTTTTTATGGAATTTCTTTGAGAGTATTAAAGCTCTAAAAGAAAAAAAATCGGGTCCTAGAAAAACTTAAAAAAAAAGTAATAATAAACATCACCTTTTCAACACTTGCCAAAAATATAAGGAACATATTTTTATGGGACTTTATTTATTTATTATTATTATTATTTTTTTTTTTTTTTTATACATATTTTTACTACTCGACCGAGACCAATATTTTTTTAGAAAAGTTATGACCTACCCAGAACCTTCAGAATGGATCAGAAGAGTATAATGTCTCTAATAAATTATATTTTTGAATTTTTTTTTTTTTTAATAATACTGATGCCAATAATTATGATATGTTCTTTTTTATTAACTTGATCTATAAACGGCTTTTCTATGCCACAAATTTTACACTATTCACCAGCTTAATCGGTAGTTTTTTGGACAGGGTATTGGAAGATGTAATTTTTCTATATTCCATACAGTTTTCTTAGTAATATTGTAAGAAACAAGGAAAAACCGTTGGGAAAATGGGAAACAAAACGGTTTTTGATGTATAACAGTTTTGTTTTTTTTTTTTTTATCGTGTTATTCAATGTAAAATAATCGTGTAAAACTTTTTCTAGACGTGTTTAAATTTTCAAATCATTTTGGTGATTTTATAATTATTTATAAGCATTTGGCATTTAAAAATTAGTTTAGTTTTATATGGATACTTTCGGCCGATCATGAATGTTTGAACACTTCACACAACGATTATTCAAAAAAAAAATTTGATTGTGTAGTAGTGTTTTTTTTTCATGAGTTTTTTAATTTTACATTCGCGAAAATAGTAAAAATCACGGCACTTTAAAACATGTTTCACTGAAAATTATTTTTCGTGAAAAATAATTTACTGTTACGTATTTCTATCTATAAATTGAACAACTTAATGTGTTCTACATTCAAAACATTTACTTATTTTTTTATGTCTTTACGTCTATTAAATTTCTTCGGAATTACGTACACGTCTGTAAAACACTTAATTATTAAAATTTAAAATTTAGTTATTATACTTATGAACATAACTTCTGAAGAAAGCTTTTAGATGATAATATTATAGTTATTATAATTTTACTTTGTAAGTTTAAGTTTTTAAAATAATTATAATAAATCTTAAGATATGCTATGTAGCCTGATGCAAGTATAAATAGTAAATTATTTTGATAAATTTCGTTTTAAAGATTGATGCATCTAACTACAGTTGAGATTTGTATTTGTTATTGTATTGTAATACATAAATAAAATGTAACAACAAAACGAATATGTACGCAATATGAAAAAGATAAAACCGGAGAAGACAACGCAAACAAAATCATAATATTACTATCGTTAATAATCAGATTTGATTTTACTTTGTATACATTTTGATGACTCAAATTTCGATTTTGCGTTTTAGTCGTTTCGGGATAATAATTTAAATTGTTTCTACAATAATTTAATTTATTCAAATAAAATTGGAGTTTTTTTTCAATATCGGAAAAAAAAATAAATATTTACTCTAATCTATGCATAAATTAAATATAATTATACTCACACATTAAGATAAACAAAGATAATACCTATTTCAAAACAAGTGGGTAAAGATACGATATTATATATCGTGTAAAGTTTAACGTGACGATAATTATATACTGCATAATTGTACTGTACTTATTTTCATTATTGCATTACTTTATTAGAAAAACAATTATAAAGAATTTAAATTTTGAAATTTATCGTTTCGACTTCATATATTATTATTATTTCAAGTAGTTACGTTAGTTACTAGACGATATGTTAATTTTATTAAGATATAAATTATTTATGTCGCTTATAATTAACGATCATTTATTATAACCATAAAATAATAATATTGCTACTTTAAATGTGAAAAAAGCATCGTATATGGAGATCCTAATAAAAAATGCTCTCTTCATAAAGATAATAGAAACCACGATCTGATCTTCGACTTTGGGAATGGTTCTAATAAAAAAATAATACGTATCGTAAAACAAACCGTAAAATCGGTTCGATTTGCCCGACAAGCAAACATTCAAACAGTTTGCGTTTTTCGTTCGAGTTGTTTACTCGATAAACACTAAACATTGATAGCGATAATGCGTACCAATAAGCAATTTAAAATATAGGCAACCTTGTATGTCGCAGTACCTAATCGCCACGCGATATCAGAAGCAGTCGATATGAACCGCGCGCGACAATTAAAAACGGTTCGAAAAGTCGACACGTCTTTTATAAATCGTTCATATACCTACTGCAGGTACTTATTATTACCTACCTTTGTACACTTATCTTAATTATTTCAAAAATTAACACGTTATCAGGTTACTATCGTGCAATGTTTATTATACACACTCGCGTATAAATTATAATACGGTAAGTATAATAAACCGTTGGGAACCTGCAGTAGACCAACGACCTCTCTTAGAACAATGAATAATTATGTCAACTGAAATCGATCCGTACAGTTTATAATACAGTAAGTGTACCTATATGTGAAAAGAAAGGTAATACTATATATTATTATTATGAGTTTTGTGTCGTTACAATCGATAACACCGCCGACGGTTAATCGAAAATATATTATTAAAATTGTGTTTTTTTTTTCCGATTTAAACGTACTTATTATCGCGTTAATGATAATAATACTATGACGTGGTTTTTTTTTATTTTTTTATTTTATCCCGAAATAGTAAATAAAAAATAATAATATTATTTTGATGTTTCGCTATTTTGGTATGATTTTAATACCGCAAATACGCAATAATATTATTTGAATGTAGTTGTATAATATCAAGCAAGAACAGATTAACAGAAGAGACAAGGGACCACACGACCCACGGGCCCGTCATGGATGTAAAGGATACAGTTTATGTAAAGAGAACCCATTTTCTAGTTCAGCCCCGGGGCCAACTGCAGTATACTTAATCCGGATTTAGAACGCTATTTTGAATGACGGAAACAATATAATAGGCAGGTCAGTAAACTATTATTTTAGTATAAAAAAAATACTATTGTATACCACGGTCTTAGAAGATAAGGTCGGAACACCTGGGCTTGTCAAACGCGATCGTTTAAAGAGACAGTTTTAGTAAATTTTTAGGTTGAAAAATCATAATTATAATTAATTTAAATAAATAATCGTGTTATTACAAATATAAAGCATAAAAAATCATTAAATTTAAAAAAAAAAAATGTATACTCTGTACAATATTAGGCATTTTAATAATTTCAACTTAAGACGATCTTTGAATCAATGATAAGAAAAATTAATTAAAAACTGATTAAGCCTTTCATAAGCGAGAACAAAATAAACACATAGGAGATAGCCAGTGCTCACGAATTTATCTTCTAAGACAGTAAGACCATTTTGTATTAAATCAAAAAACCATTCTAATTCCCTATGGATTAGAGTATAAAAAATTCAAACTTCCACTTTCCTTACCCTATAATTTCTTTTTCATTTATTTTATTCAGTTATACCTAAATCTTGAAAGAAACGAAATCATCTTTTGATATCTAGTTATCATAGTTTTTAACAAGATATTTAGTAGTTGAAACTTTTGAACATTTTACAGACCTACACAAAATAATAATAATGGTAATAATAACCGAAAAAAAACAAATTGTGAAAAAACTAATAAATTTACTTTCTATATTAATTGCTCACTTAAAGAGTTTGAGAATATTTGGTAGACATTTTAAAGAGCGCGTATAAAATAAATTATTGTTATTTTTATAAAATATATAGCAAAATTTAACCGTTCTGAGGGTTATTTTATCGATTCCGAAATTTAATGCATTATTCAGGGTTGGCACGTGGTCATAAACATGCAATTTACAAAAAAAAAAACTTTAAATCAGGGTTCGTTGAAGAGTTTTCCATTAGGTATTCGATCTTTTTTTATATATATAACCGTCAAATGAATATTTTAATTTAGCTCTAAAAACTATATAAATCGGACTAAAGTTACTGATGTAATTTAAGTATATGTAAATCAAACTAAGCCATCATGAATTTTAAAAAATATAAATACTTAAAAACCTCAAAATTTATATGGATATTTTATTTTTTTTTTTTTATATTATACGAGCTGTATAACATCTTATAATTTCACAAATAAAATTTTTCATACTTTCTTAAGTATACAGTTACAATTGTTAAAACCAGTATTTTTGTGCTTGTAGCGTATATGTTTTATTTAGAATAGAAAAGTTTCCCTGTGCATGCTGCACAGTTTTAAAGCAATTACAATCCAGGTATTATAGGTAGATGAAAGTGCATTCCCGATGACCGCTAAAATTCTTGGAAGGTTAAGAAGTCAAAAACTGAGAAATAATTAAAATATTCAATTAATTTCAATATATTATAGATGCATAATATATTGTTCTAAACTAACACAAGCCAAGACAAAAGTGGACGGACAGATTATAACAAGATTAAACAAGATCGCAGGGAATTTGGAATGTGGAAGAAGCTGCTAATAATGGGGAATAGTGGAAGCAGTGCAGACCCTTAAGTACCTGTTACTCAGCAACCAACAACAACATATTTATCATAAGTTTAAATGAATAGATGATAGCTTGTTGGCTAGTATAATATAAAATATTTTGTTTGTTATGGTATCCAAGACAGAAATACAAAATAAAACGATATACCTATACATGTATTTAATCCGAATGATTGTGTATTATTATGTTAGTTTCGATTTCGTAAGTAAGTTTATTTTATTATTTTTTACGTCATTTTTGGCTTCCACATTCTTTTTTCGTTCGGAGATTTACATTTTTTTTTTTCTATTTAATTTTCGGGTTTAGTATCTATTATTGATTTTATATTTCACATACCTATCTCAATTATGATTTTTTTACTTAACTTCGCGAATCGTGTAGAACAATTGTGTTTTTGCATTGTTGATGTAGTGCGACGATGTCGACGTGAAGGGCTTCAAAATTTCCAAGTGCAAGAACCGAGGAAGCATCGAAGTTTACCTTGTACGGCACTTTGATAACCAGGGCTCGGCGCCAAGGTAAGTAAATAAATAAATTGAGGTGAAGATATTATAATTTCTATAAGTCAATCAGACTGCAGTCGGATAAATATGCGCCAGAAAAGTTAGTCTACTCATCGTATATAAAACAAAGTGTCCAATGCAAGTATACTATTATTTTAACTTGCACATACCCACCTATAAATCATCCAGTAAGTCAATAAATCAGTCAGTTGTATCTTTTCTATAGTCAATGAGTCTAGTAGGTATGATAGTGTTGTAAGTAAAATAATAATCGGGTGCAGTAGAGCGTTCCCAAATCGTTGTACAAAAGTCGATAAATCATTTTTTTTAAATCAATAATATATAAGTATGTATAATATAATATATTTAAAAATCGCTCTACTACATTTAATAAACAGTAGAATAGGCCTACTTGGGGACACCACTTAAAAAAAAACCGCACCACGTACAATACTCCGTGCTTTTAAACAACGTAAGTCCAAAATCCAAAAAATTATTGCTGTAGGCCGATAACTAAGGTGGTGTGGAAAATTGCACACATGATAATCTATTGGTTTATATCACAATATTATCATCATCACAAGTACATTAAATACATTTAAAAAATGATTATTTACGAAATTTCTCTGAATTAAGTACTACTGTAGTTTTTTTGATATATATATTGTGATTTGAATTGTATTTTTGTATTTTTGTATCCCGTAAAAAAGGTCGAAATTTGGCATAGAAGGTTTTTATGGAAATATTCTTTTACGGGCGTTTGAAGTTTAAACTAATACAAAACAAAAATGTTCGTAATTTTTGTTTTGTAGTATTTTGCGCATTACTAAATACTTGTTTACTAGATTATACTCGTGTTTTATTTTTCATTCGCGGAAACGAAATTGTTTTGACTCGGCTAAATCGGTTTTAAGAGAATTGCAGTCGTTGGAAATAGCAAGTGGTATTTAGACCGAAAATGTAGACAATTATTAAAATGTAGGATTTCAGCTTGATGGATTTTAATTTTTAAAACATATTTAAATTGATAAAAATGTTAACTAAATTTTGACGGAGACGATTTTAAAATATTTCGAAATTTTAAGACGTATTTCTACGAGAATATGAAATAATAAGAAATATACCATCATATTTATAGTGTTAAATTAAAGTCCTTCAATTTCTATCCGTACGTGTTTGTTTGGCGTATTTCGGTTTAAAACGTCGTATTCGTCCGTAAAAACGGCCTCATCTGTTCCGGATATTAGGTAATAGATTAACAGGTCTTATCGGTAAGGCGGGTCATTAAATGTAAAATAAAATATTGTTCAAATTTCACCAATTTCGAGACAACTTTAAAAATTTACTCCAACCACTTTAGAATGGAAAATCGACTGCACTATATTCGAATACAATTTATTCGTAAGTATTAAAACACAACATTTAAACTTTTTCTGAATTTGTTTGACAAATTTACACTTATATATATATCCTAAAAAACAATATTTATTATCTCTATTTTAAATTCGGAGTGGTCGGGTTTATTAGTTTTACCACGATGTGTTTTTTTCCCCGCCTGTAAAAAACTTATTGAAAAGAAACTTGTTCCGGTGTATCAAGTGTAGCATCTTTTCTGAAAGAAAATTTGTATAAATATATTTACGGCGTTACCAATTTCATTGCTTTTAGTTTTGCAAACTAAGTTTTCTACCAGAAGTATTTCTCTAATAGAAAAAAAATAAGTGACCTTTTTGTTGCATTTTTAATTTAATTATTAAGTATGAAGGCTTTCTTATTTATTTTCCTTGTAGGTTTTTTTAATGATTAAGCAAAACTAAAAAGAAACGTAAAAAGAACGGGAAAAATTACGAAAATAATGCTTTTACTATTTTTAATTTAGTTTTTTTTGTTTTAATTGTTTTATTTTATTTTAATTTTGAAAAAACTTTCATAGAGACTTGAAATGACAAAAACTTACTTTCACCTTTCTAAGACGTTGTACACAATTTTAAAATCATTTGAGCCATTTTTGAGATATTTATAGACTTTTCAATTTTAGATTTTTTTTTTACGTAATTTTCATTTGATAGTTACTCGTCAAGTTTTCATTTGGTTTTATGCGGATAAAATTGTTTAACAAAACAGAAATACATCAACTTTTAACAGAAGATTCATTACAAGTTATCATTTGTCGTCAAAAAAAGTTCAGAGTAATATAGAGTATTTTTTTTTTTTTTTTCATAAGATTTTTAATATCAAATTTTGACGAAATTCGTAAATAAGTATTACTGCATAACTAAAATTCGCTCTGAATCGTTTTTCGTTAGCATTAGTATATCGTCGCTTACAGATATAAATTAAATAACTTTATATATTCTACCTTCCCAAATGCTCACCTCCAATAATGACATACCCGTGTTTCGTACCAGCTCTTCATTTTTTTCTATTTAATTCTATAGAAAAACGGGTGGTGGTTGAACGTGATAATTTACTATGGTGTATCTCATGTGTATATAAATACGATCATAAAAAAATATTACACGTATACGACGCATAATATTCATATACGTTAATAAAAAATAAAATACATGAGGGTCTTTGTTTATAATGGTAATTTCGTCGACAAATAATACTGTAAAATAAATTGTATTTTTGTTTCCGGTTTCTCTCTATGTATACATATACTTGTATATTTATGCATTTTTACGCAGAAAGCGTTTAACGCTTTTCCATATACTTATATTATAGCCAACATAATATTATTATATAATAAAAAAACATAATTTCACTATCTAACACACTTCACTAAACACTCGTGTGTATTTTTCTGTTATTATTGTTCTATACGTGAAAAAGCAAATGGCAGCCGCGTTATGAAAACTATAAGAAAAAAAAAAAAATTTTTGTAGTAATGTGTGATTTTATTTATATTATACTGTAACGATAAATCATTTTAAATGAAAAAAACGATTCTGA
The DNA here is from genome assembly GCA_902439185.1 of Cinara cedri. Classification (NCBI taxonomy): domain Eukaryota; kingdom Metazoa; phylum Arthropoda; class Insecta; order Hemiptera; family Aphididae; genus Cinara; species Cinara cedri. The sequence goes on along the minus strand of CABPRJ010001900.1, from coordinate 641,419 downwards.
ACGGAATAGTATTATACGTGGCTTTTCCTTGTTTGCTAATAAGGTAATCTTAAATTAATAATAATTCAGATGTTAAAATATAAAAAAAAAACAAAAAGACCTACTTCGTACAATGGGTGAGCAATTGTTGTAGGTGAGAAATTAAAAAGGTAGGACATATTATAAGGAAATTTAATGTATATCTGACGCAACGATTATTCTTTGCTAACGAAAAATGATTCTGAGCGGAGTAAGGCTGTATATATATTTTTTAAAGTCCGTAATAATTACGATTTGTAAATGAAAAATTTCGTAAATTTTCCCGTCTTTCCAATTTATTATGAAAATCCCACTTAAAGTACTACTCCAGTCAGATATAATTTCTGAAAAATTGATTCATTGAAAATTTGAACAAAATGTTTGGTAGAAAAGTTATCCACAGATAAAAATAAAAATAAATATCATTGTAAAACCTCATAAACTAAAATATTTAAGAGGTGATACACTGAATATTTTGATAAATGATTCAAATAAAGTACCGACGAACAGAAATTTCCCATATTTCGGGGTACTGCTCGAAAACACTTGAATATTTTTTAACCAAAAACTATTTTTAAAAAAAAAAAAAAAAATATAAAATCAATTTTTAGAAAATAATTTTGAAAAATGTTTCAATAAAGTAACAAAATGTAAAGTCCTCATATTTATATGACATGAAAAAAACAGAACATTTTTACTAATATTGAATTAAAGTATTTTCCAAGAAAAATATATAACATTGTTGAATCATTACATTCACAATCTAAAATGTAAATCGTAGGCCTAAAACCAGTATTTCAAAAATGTAAACGGAATTGTACATCCAATCCGATCATATATTGTAACGTTTAAGAATTTGTTTTCTTATAACAATTCCCTTTGTCCAATATCAACCCATACGTAACCCAATTTTCGAATTTTCGTAAATCGTCTGTATTTAAAAAATTAAAGTACAAAGATAACTAATAAATATAGTTACAGATATACCTATTTACATAAATATACAACCTTGGAAATCATTGATAAAAATAACAAAGTATAAGTCTTTACACTTGAATAATTGAAGTGTAAAAGGCAATTATTGCCTTACAATAATTTTATTTATTTTTCATTATTATTATTGGTGCAACAATAAGAGTTTAAATAAATATTTGAAAAATGTATCATTATTTCTTAAAATAACCATCTAAACAATGAAAGAGCTAGATAGGTAATTTAAATTGACAAACTACATTTTGGCACGGAATTATTATTTTCACGAATTTTAGTTTTTATTGCCTATTATAAAACAGTTATTGTAAAGAAATTTTGTATCATTTTTTTATATATATATTTAAACATCGCATCTATTAAAAATATTATTCAATTTTAAAAATTTTATTTTCTACATTTTGTTTTTTAGATTGTGTATTGTAATTACGAAAAAACTCCTATTTTCTCTATTCAACGAAAACTGTGTATTGTCGTTTTTTTGCTTGAAACGAAATTTCCGGTAGAAAACAAAAATCATGAACATTTTAAATAAATTCACATATCACAGTAAAATCAATTTATTTATTGCTCCGTTCAGAATTTAAAAAATTAATGTACTGATCACAAAATGACGATACATCAATCTTATTTTTTTCGAGTTATCAATGGAAATAATTTGACCAATAATTATTATTTTTATTAAGACGTATAATGTTGTTTACTAGTTTACTGAACTTTGCTCAGAATGATTCTTTATTTTTATTTCAACGATGCATGTTGATGTCAATTAACACCGTAAATTCCCTTATATGTATATTCAATTCCCTCCTTAGGTTACCTATATAAAGCTAAGTATGTACTGTTTATGACTCAGTGGCTATTTTCGTGTGCATTACGACACACGCTTTTTGCACTATTCAAAATTAAAATGTACACCTGCAATTTGCGTTTTTGTTATAGACGAGCAATCAATCAATTAGGTGTTCATTATCTTAGAAAGTATTTACTTTTCCATTTCATTTTCTTTTTGTTTGTTTTGAACCATTTATAAAACGAATAGCTCTACATTTTGCATTATATTTGTTTTTTTTTTTTTTTTTTGGAGCAATCTACATTAAAAAATTCCGCAAATAGATGGCAATTTAGTTAAAACAAACGTTTGTGTTAGAATGTTTAATTTAAATCAACTCTTTGTGTGTATTGAATTCGAATACATTTATGTGCACTACGGAAAGTAGATGAATTGCCACTGGTTTTTGTTTACATTAATGTTCTACTGTATGCCCTACATGACAGGTTTTAGTGGATTTTATATTTGGTTGTCATAGTAAATTAACATTGCGTCGGACAGACAAATTATGGTTTTTATAATACATAAGATAACATAAGATAAGGTCACAGAAAATATTATATTATAGAATTTGATATTTCGGATCAAATTCAATTAAATACTCTTTTATTAGTTGAACGCGGTACTATATTGTTTTTTTTTTTTTAAACTATGCATTTTTAAACTAAACCAATTTCAGTTGATAATAAATTTAAAATTTATGTTTGTACCATAATGCAGTTAAGGTATAATATTTCATACTTGCAGATTTTGATAAAAATATGAAAATGCGAAAATCACTGACGCACGAAAGGCGACTTCACAGAACTTACTGTGCCCTGTATGTCGGTCTCGTATGATTTATTTATTACGTTCCCGTTTAAATTGACCATGTGATTTATAGTAAAATACACGTTTATTCGTAGAACGGTGTACAGTATTTAACGAAACAGTATTTTGGATCACAAGTACGAAATATTATAGTTTTATTTTCTTGTCTTTGACACGAAAAAAACATCCTTTGTGCCAAATTTACTATTTTGATATATGCACATGATTTTTAAAAATAATAAGCTCTAATATGATAATATCTCCAATTAGCTGACTTTATCGAATAATCAATGACAAATACAAATTAAAACATCGCTCGTGGTGTTGTTGTTCATCTGGCTACCAGAGGCGCCGTTTAGAGAGGGGGCATAGGGACCATGGGCCTACATAGACATTTTGTTTGAATGTGCTCGTAAATGCTTTTTTTCTAATTATATAATATGAGTATGTATATAGTATATAACCATATAATATATATATATATATTTTTTTTGTGTCAACACAGTTTTGTAGGTTAGATATATATCCATTTAGTGTCACCCGGTCTTAGATTCGGTGTAAATATTTTTATTTTTTTTTTTTTTTTTATCGAATATTGATGAAAAATTCAATATAATTATAAATGCACAATAATATATAATCTTATTCATATTTGCCATGTTTTTACTCTGGCGATTTTTGTACTTGAATTTATTATATTATTTTCTTCTGGTCATTTCTGCATACGGCCATTTTGCCTTGGGAATTTTTTTTCACGAACATTATTACAGACCACCCCCCTCAAATGTATACGGTTATGACAACGGTGCGTGGCGGTGTAAGTTTTTATATTTTAAATTGCATGTTTTTTTTTTTTTCATTATCAGCGATTTTCCCGCCGCGGACGCCGTCGTTGCAGTTAATGCGCACACGTTATCCTTTTTCGATAACTGACGGTATTATAATAATGTAAACACATTTCAATCGTCCGCTTTGTCATCGGGCGCTGTCGTCGTGGATAAACTCGACAAGTCGAATATCGTCGCATTGTGTCCCGGGGGGTTTTTCGAGGATTTGAGTTGAAAAATTATGTTTACTCGATACAACAGAGTGTGCGACAGGGGTCTGTAGCGTTTATATTTATATGTATAAAAAGTGTTCGACAAATCCGCCGTCAGCGTCGGCGGTGGTGGTTGGCGATCGACCAGAGTTTTCGTGTTATAATATATTATTATTATTATTATATTCGAACTCTCAGCACTGTATAATATTCCCGGATTCGATTTGGGTTTATGAATTTTTTTTTCTCTCTCTTCTTTGTACACCATGTAATAATTTATAGAACGATGTAATATGTATATGCATACGAGTATATTATTATTATTTTTTTTTTTTTTTCATATTATACGAAGCTCTCGCTTCGTATCACGCGTATTACTTATAATATACACGTATACACGCGTATATAATGCGAACAATTGCTACGACTGCTTCAGGCCGAATTTCCATGCCAAAGGATGAATACGGAATATTTTTTGTAATATTTTATAATCTTATTTATGGAGCACCTCGTTTCGCAGCCATAAACATTTATACGGTATAGGTACCTGTGATATATTAAATTCCACACGTCATCACGTTGTCGTCATATTTATAATAATATAGATTACATTATCATTCTGTCTTAGGGTTTATAACTTTTTTTTTTTAATCTACGCGTTGTAACTTATTTTTATTTTTCTGCAAAGAGAAAATCAAAAATTTATATATATAGAAAATGACGCGCATTGATATTACTCGTATATTATTGAAAATAGATCGTCAATTTAATTACCTATCTATTGTTCGGAATGTACAGTTGAACGAAAAAAAAAATAAAATAAGAACTCGTTTAATCCACGACCGAATTCATACGCAGTTTGCTGTAGTATAATAGTTTCAGTGTATTAGTCTTTCACTGTAATTTAAGTTTGTGTGTGTGTGGATTATTTCCTTCGTCTATGAACAAGTTCAGATTTTAAATATAATCATAAAAATCGAAACCATTTTGCATAATATTATAATATTCATATAATTTATGTGAACTCTATATAGGTATTATTTTAGCCTTGTAAAAAACGCTCGACACAAGTTTCGTCATTATAAGTTAAATACAGGTAAAAGAAGTTGAGCATTTTATCGTAATTTATTTATAGTTTTAAATTCAATTTAACGATACAATTTGTAAAAATCAAAAAACACTGACTGTATAATTTGAAAAAAAAATGGTTAACTACGAACTTTACTCGTAATCGTTTTTCGTTTGCAATGATATACTTCAAATATTCAGTGGGAATACTTCAGAATACTTGAAAAGTAAATAATACAAATAATTACAAATAATTTTCAAAAAAAATACTTTTTTTTTGTATAGTCATCAATATTACGTTCCAAATATTTTATTCCATAATAATATTTATTATCAGTTTCGTATTAGAACGTTTAACGCTTAATGTTAAAATTTAGAGTTAATTTGTTCAAAAAACACTTTTTAGGTAGATAGTAAAAACCGTCAAATGACAAATTTTTTCATGAAATAATTTAACACATGCGTTATTTCCACCCAGCGGTACTTGATTTAAAATATTTGTCGAAATTCGTGATTGTTAAAATATAATGCATTAATGTTACCTATCACCATAATATTCTTTAGTTCCCTTACGTTATCCGAAGATAACTTTTAAAATATTTTGGAATACAGTGAAATCTGTCTGAATGGGCACCTCTCTTACCGGTCAAAATAATAAGAGCCCGACAAAAAGGTCGGGCCATTTCTACGCATTTCAACCTGTCATTTATTATTTGTTAAAAATATTATATACTTGTTTTACTTAAACTTAATTTTAACCATTAATAACTTATTAAGAAATGAAAATAAAAAAAAATAAAAAAAACCATTAAAGTTCTAGTAAATACTATTAATTATAAATTATAACTATAAAATGTTTAATAGGTCCCTTTATCCAATCTCAACTACAGAATCGCAATCGTGAAAGCCATCGCTCTGTTATGCGAGAGACAAACAGAAAACAATGGTTAATGAAGAATTCCCACAAATACAGAGAACTGTAGCTTTAGGTACACTAGGTGCAGTGATATCTTACTGAACAGCAAATAAATTATCGTGATGCCAGTATATTATGAATCGACCAAATTATTGAATTTATTATTAATATACAATATTAATAATTTATTATAGGTAATCAGTATTTGAATTATTCGTCTATAAACAAAAAAACAGATATATATATATATTGTTTGATTTCTAAAGTTTAATTGGTAATAACAATACAACAATGAAATATAAACTAATTAAAATTTCAGAATCAATATACAAGTATATATTATACCCGTATTTTCCTCGTTTAAAACCTAACTACCGTTTTATCAAAGTCATTTACTTGCGCATTGTTATATTTATTTATTTCTCCGTCTCCGACGCCGTCTTCGCTAATTGCTTTTTCCACCCAAGCAATACGAAAAGAAAAAAAAACAATCCCATCACTCACTTCAAAATGATAATGTAAAAAAAAAAAAAAAAAAAAAAAAATGAATAATCGAAATTATGAAATCGTATATAGCCTTATAGCCGCGACCAAGGAGAGAAGACAACAGCAGACAACGGCATATCTTTCAAAACGCCATAGACGTTATAAATTGTTTTCGACCAAAGATACGTATAATACATTGCTATAATTCACGACGAATAAAATTTAAAAATATTTTCCTGCGGCTGCTTATCCCTCGTAAATGCTGTAATATATGTCAGTATTTCTGAATCATTTTGTTATTAACAAATCATATCGTATACATGAATAATAAATAGGTTTTTCATTAGACTCGATCTAAAAGCTGGACGAACAAATTATAAACGGTTATCCAAGTATTAACAGTTATCGTAATCAGTGGGTACCCCTAAGAGTATTTTATTTTTTATTTTTATTTACACAGACGCCATGAGTTACACATATGGTAAAAGTCTTTTGAAAACTTTCAAATCTAATAATAGGCGTACATTAAATTACTTATTTTTAAACAGAAGTTATAAAGTTTTGAGACATATCAGTATATGATATGTTCTAATAATTTATAATGTATTTATAATGTAGAGTGTTAATCAATTATCCAAAAGTTTTAAATAATATACTCGTGACGATTGTGCAATGACCGATTCAACTAATCTATACATATCTAAAATTTAGATTAAATATATTTTAAACACATCGAAAAAAAATCATGTAGATAAGATACTTAGAAGACTATTTCAGACGGAAGAAAAATGAGCTGAACAGGGTACGTATATATGATGACCGAGTAGTATATGATGTACGATGTACTAGTACAGAAACAAATAGATGATAAAATGTCACTGAAAAAAAGATAAATAGATGGACTCAACTAAAATTTCCAAAAACTTAGAATCAACTATCTGAAAGAAATGTGGCAAGCAATAGAACACGACGGAGGCGACTGTAAGGAGCATCGATGAACTTAAATGGCATTTAAAAATTAAAAGTAGGATAGCATAAAACAATTTAATTTATCCAAAAATATTAATGTTTTGTAACAAGATACCAACGATAAACAGAGTGGAAAAAAGTAAACCTATATACAAAAAGATGTCCTAGGATAATGAGGACGAGAGCAGCCACTATTATAGGTAATTTAATGTAAAAAACGATTCTGAGCGGAGTTTAGTTGATAGTGATTCGTTGACAAACTATATGTATACCATATTATAGTAAAATAATTAGGTAGGCTCTATATATTTCCTTTAATAATATTGTTGTAATGTTGTACGAATATCCCCCGTGTTCCTACATTTTACCTGGTTTTCTCACGTTTTTTCCCAATTGTTTCTATTTACTGAGAAAACTATGGAAGGTAATCAAAAAATAAACTCTCTAAAGTTCCTCATTTGATGAAATTTCGTTTTAGAAAAATTGCTATTGATAAAATTTGGAGCAAAATTGCTAGTAAAAATTTGTCCACAAAAAAAAAAAATCGTAACATTATACAAATATATTTCATACATTTTCCCATTTTTTTTTTTCAGTTTTTCTCATTAGATAAGAAAATCTAAAAATTATTTCTTTAAGGTACCTTCCCACATCGATTTCCTTTTAGAAAATGTGCTGCACCAAAAAATCGGAGCAACTACTCTAATAGAAAAATTGTCCATAGAAAAAAAAAACATCTTTGTATAACCATGTCTTCGCTCCACTCAAAATCTAAATTACACCTAACCTTAAATATCTTCTACAAATGAAACCAAAAATGTTTTTTTTTTTTTATAATATTCATCAATCTCCGAGAATTTTGGAAACATACATTTTTCGGATCGAACGCAATCGATTTAATCGGTCCGAAAAATATTCTTATTGTCAAATTAATGGGTAAAAATAAAAAACATGATATCCTATACGCAATACGCATATACGCTTGCTATAATATTATGATAATATTATAATAATATAGTACCGTAAAAAAACGTGTCGTTCAATGACGCCGCTGAACTGAAAAAAAAAAATGTAAATTGCAACATACATTATTTAAGGTACTAGAACGTCGTGCGATATTATTATAAGTATTTTTTTTTTCTAGTACGCAGACAACGCTCGATGCGAAAACTTTTTGGTGCGGATAACGTTTGCAGCGAAAAATCTACCGCCGTGTAAAATAAAATAAAAAAAAAAAAATAAACGTACATGCTCTCGTTACAGGGATAAAGAAAATGTAAATTACGTACGTTCGTCGACCTGACGTGATCAATGTTTTTAGTTTCCGAAAAAAAAAAAAATATGTATATCATGTTGATACATTATACAGGGTGACTTATTTTTTCATCGTGAAACAGCCGTTTTAATACAAATACATATTTTTGTATGTATGCTACGTAAAAGCCTATACGAGTATAATATAATATAATATTTGTTTTCACCGAATGCGAATGTATGGTAAACAATATTTGTTAGGTGATGCCTACTAGTTTCGAATGGTTAAAAATCAATACAACGTTTAGTTTAAACGAATAAACCAAAACATTTTTAACTTAACTTCGCTAAAAATTGTTTCTCGTTTGCAATATGATTTATTGTCGCGCACAGTTATACATTAATTCGCCCTATATTATGTTCTATACGAATTTTCTTTTTGTTTTCTAATTTTCTAGTTTTGTTCGACCATGATAATAAATCTGGATCGCATATTATGTAGGTGCCTTTTTTGTACGATACTACGCCCCGTGTCCTCGGCGAGTCGTGGCATTCGTCCAGCGTCCGAAATCAAATAAAAAAGAAAATTAATTAAAATTTAGAAAGTGTAAAAATACGACGAAACGGTCACATTTAATACGTCATACACGCAACATCGTACGTGCGTCAAATAAAAATGTGAACTATTATTTCTAACGCTTATATACCATATCATTATTGCCTCGTAATATTGAACATCCGCACGGTACACCGATAATAGTCGGGTCGATACGAACATTAAAATTGAAAATAAAAAAAACAAACAATTGATTTTACTGTCCACGAATATGGGACCCATATTATTATCTCGGAATAATCGATATTGTATTATTATCGTACCAATCAAAATCGACCTTGATACGATATAACGAGTAACTTCGCTACGTATACATTATCATTGTTGCGATCGGCGAGTTGGACTGCATGTAACTGAATAATATTATGCAGTTTTTTTTTTTTTTTTTTTATAACCGAAATTAAAATACATATGAAATTTGCGCGGCAACGCTTCGCATGTCTCGTTTCTTCGTCGACACGAGTTACGCGCACGTACGCGACAATATTGTTATTGTATGATACGATAATACAAAAAGAAAAAAAGACGGATATCATTCGCACGATGGGTGCTCGCCACTATTGTTGATGAGAAGTTGGTAAGGTAGGATACAGAAGAGAACTGAATGCTTATCTGTAAGCAACGACAAAGTTTGATTACGAAAAACGATTCTGAGCGGATTTCAGTCGATAGTGATGCTCTGTCAACAATATATGCCTCTGTGATATTACGGTAAAATAATTTCACAGGGGTTTTAACCTAACCGTTCACAGAGGAAAACTCTTGGGAAAATCGAAAAACGACCTCTTTAAAATACCTACTCAGTCATATTTCCTTTCGGGAAAAAATGCTGTTATCGTAAACCGGAGCGAAATTGCTGGTAGAAAAGTTGTTTACGGAGGAAATAAAATTACTAATATGTTTCGTACATTTTCACGTTTATTTCCCCCTTTTCCCTTTTATTGGGAAAACTGCCGGGAAAAACGACCGCCCTAATGTACCGCTCCGAGAAAATTTCCTCTCGGAAAACGGTCGGCATAGTATACATCGGAGTAAGCTTTCTGGTAGAAAAAGTGTTCGCGTAAAAAAAAAAAAAAAAAACCAATACATTTTTCGCCACGCTGAGAATGAGCGACGTACCCGGGATAACATTTCGCCGAGACATCATTTTCCCGCGATCACGACCATTTCCCGTGCTCGCGTTTAACCGCCGCGCGCCGTCGCGTTTTGACGTACCGCGCGCACGTTTCGGATTCCGAAAACGTTTCCGCAGCGGGAAACCGGGGGCCGGGCGCCGTTGCCGCGCGGTTTTCGCGCGTACATCAATCGTCGGCGCATAATAACAACACCCGCCTCCGCCGCGTGCACGCCGTATTTATCGCGCATGACAACCGGACGAGAAAAAGGTCAATTTATCACAATATTCGCTTTATTGTTATTATTTTTATTCGCATGCGACGTTATACGCGTGTGCGCCCGAGTCCGGGGGTGCCGTTCCTATTGGCTTGCCGAAGACCGCATCCGGCGGTGACGATAAAAGCTTTACGATGGGAAAACGGCGGCGGCGGTTGCGGTGGCTTTTTCGCATTGTCGTTTGACGTCAGCTTCGCGGTCGTTGTCATCGGCCGCGGGGGGGGGGGGAGGAGAAAGCAATTTATATTATCCGCGGGAGGGATGGGGGAAATGAGATTTACCGCGCGCCGCCGTGATATGGCTGGGGCGCCGTCAACGTAATTCCGCGCGTGTACGTATAAACACTCACTTCCGAAAATAATAACATTCCGGAACGCGAGTTATTAAAATATTACGGGGGTAACGTAATAAAATTATATCACGTACAAAGTCACGAGTCTTGTAAAAAATAATAACAAGCGAATTTTATAGGGGTGGTGGGGAGGGGATAGGGGTTTGGAACAACCGCACAGTTGCCGTCACTCGTCACCGAATATTCGAATATCGATCATCGGCGTGCTTACCCACCTGCGCGCGGGGACGAACACGGAAAACCATTTCAAAGAGGGTTTTGCAAAAGAAAATAACCGATCGCATCATTCGACCATTTTGCTGCGTATCGATTAACTATTCAAAATTTAAAATTTATACTTTTCGTCCGCCGTTCGGTCATTTTCTTTAATTCAAAAACGTTCATAGCAAAATTGTGATGACGCAAAAGAACCGTGTGAGAAATGAGAGACGATCATAAAAAATGCATAGACTTGTTAACCAGAACTAAAAACTTTAATTTTTTTAGTGATCTTAGCGACACTTATGTGAGCTGTACAATTTTTCTCAGAAGACCACGAAGCTATATACAAAAATTGATGTCGCATGTTTTCGAATAGCTCGAAGTTTAAATGATATTTTGCGTTTTGTGCGTCAACCGCTATTTCAGTACCATTTAAATGCTATTTTGATTTATTTTTTTTTTCTATGATTAGCGCTATTTCAATACCGTAGGATTCAAAATATTTTTAATAACAAGAAGAATAATTGTTTAAATTATTTAAACAATATTGAATACCTATGTACAGTTAGACAGTAATCATATCGATAAGAAAGCCCCTATGATTATATCGCGTTCATTAGTATTTTATTTGTATAGTTTCTGGATATTCCGGTACCATCATTTGTATTATTATTATTATAATTATTAATGTTACGAAAACAATATTTTTATCATTTTTAGTGCATACTTAAGCGCTTATATACGCGTTTTTAAGAGCATGTCATTGCGCTTATGACAATATTTTTTAGAGCTACAAGATATGAATTATCTTTTATTACGATTAACAAAAAAATATTTTGATAAGTATTTTATACTTAATACTAGATAACTATTTTGATCATGTAGATCATTGGTGACCAACTGCCCAAGATCATTTCTTAATCGAAAGGTAAGATTAGGTAAACAAAATATATACAAACCGTATATTAGTTCTGAGTCAACTTCCGAAATTTTATCTCTTATAGAATTGATTAAAAATTAAAGCCGATGATCTATTTGGGTTTTTTCATTCTATAGAAAATGATAACTGAACAAATTATTCTGTAGTTTTAGGAAATTACGTTTTTTTTTTAAAAAAAATAAGTTTAGTAATGGTTGCAACTGCAGAGAAGTTATTTTTAAAACTGAAGTTAATAAAAAATTCATTTTAGTAATTCAATGGGTCAGAATGGCTTATCAAATATCGCAATAATAACCATAGCGCAAACACGTATTGCAGATTTATCTTTGGATAAAAATATAGCATTGTACTCAAACACAAAAACGAGAAGAATAAAAAGAACCGATACTAAATTTCGTGATCTATTTACCAATTTGTTTTGGGAACAGGGGGAACCGCTTGTTGTATGCCACTTTTAATATCCATTTGTACATTTTAAGCAATAAGATAGGTAGGTACTAGATTTTTCGCTGAAATGTATTTTCTAAATTTATTGACTGGGCAAATTCGAAAAATGAATTCTAAAATAGTGCTGTCCGTGTTTAGACACAAATAGTTCAAATTTATCTAGATCAAGATAAAAGATAATTGCTCTGAAATCGATAGATACAGATAAAAATAATAGTTATTTAAATTAAATTATCTTAGATGATAGATACGCGTGATTTATCTAGATAAAAAAAAAAAATGAATTGTTTTTTTGTATTACCTTATATTGATTTTGTTTTAATTTTGAATATTTAATTGATATATTAATATCGATGCAAATCATAAATACGTACAATACGTAGCTAGATGTATAAAGAATATAAAATTCGTAATATTGTATACAAACACTGATGTTTGACACACAGACAGAGAGTGAAAAAGCGTGTAGACTAGTACCCACCAAATTATAGCAGGGCACAATCAAATATGATATCATTAAGAACGTAAATGCTTTTCCAATTTTACACGTACAGTATGAAATACCCAGTACCCATATAATATAACGACGTTTAATCAAAATTCGTAGACAATAAATGTTTCACAATTTAATTTAATTCTGGTCAATTTATAGAGTGAGAATTAAATTTTTAAAGTTAAAAATTCTTTATGACGTTCGTAGATTATCAATTTTTTTGGTATCCTGTTTTTATTTTATTTTACATTATAACCGTTATGACTGTAAAAAAAACTGACTTCATAATAGCTACTTTAAAGCGAGTACCTATTGCATGCGTATAGGGCGCTCAAAAAATGTATTTTCCGATTTACATATTTTATCTTGATAATTCCTAGATACCTATCAAAATGTTCATTTAGATAGGGTAATAGATAAATAAATATGATCTGGATAAGTCCCAACACTGGTTAATTTTATTTGATGTTGTTTTAAAAACTTTAGTATCATCGTTTGCTGTTTGACATTCTAAATAGGAACAAAAAAAGGGGATCAATGTTAATACATCTATTTAATTAATAATTAAACAATCATAAAGATAGGAACAATAATACTTAATTAGAAATTACTTAAAAGCAATCAAGGTAAATAATTATTTAATAATAACAATCATATTATACGTATTCGTATATATGAAACGCAACCTAGCGGTGTGCTTTATACAGTCGATTATTAGGTTATTATTCGGATTTTTATTTTTCTGTCAAAAACACTGTACTGCCGGTTAGTACAACTGTTTAAAGCACAGAGCGCGCGTGCTTTACTTTATATTTTACCGTCCGAATTTCTGAGTTTATAATATTAACATCGCTTGTCTACATAAAATTTTACGAATTCTACCACTAGAGCGCGGTATTGGTACCGGATTATAATAGTTTATTTTCAAATCCTTTTATTTAAACTGTAGGACATAAGTATAATAATATTATCTATAGTAGGAAATGTTCTAAAAATACGATAATAATCTTTTTAGAGAATATTAGGTAATTTTTATTTCTTTGTTTTCAAAATTTAATGTCAGACAGTTTATTCTAATTTATATTCGATATTATTATTAACCATGAAGATTGAAGATATTTTTCTACTAAAATTATAAACAGAAAAGTTTGACTGTTTGTGATTGCAAAACGGTGCAACGGATTTGAATGAATTTTGACACACACATAGATTATGTTCTAGACCAATAAATAGGACACTATATATCCCAAAATACAGTTCCTAAATGGTGGCTGATTCGGGGTTCTAAAAGAAAATTAGTTATTATTCGTTAATCATGTTATCATGAGCAAAGAGTTATCTCTTGAAAAAATTACCTACCGGACAACAACGGAAAACTGTAATAGATACTGGATGGAAATGGGGATGTATGGGGAAACAAGTTTTTATGTTTCTCTTTCTAGTTCATTATTGTGCAGAAGTAAAGCTACACATAGCATATTGCATATAACAATATCAAATAGGTATTTAACGGTGGCAATGATAACGGGTATCAGTTACCTTATAAGTTATAACTATAACTATACAGGGTGATTCAAAAGCGTGCTCACCTTATTTTTTTGATTAAATTTAGCATATGTTCAAATTCTGATTTTTCGGATTTTTTAAGTATAATTTAAGTTGATATTTTCGAATACTTAGAATGTTCACAAATTTTTGTGAAATGAAAACATGAAAACATGTTTCACCACTTTTGAGACTCTATTAAAAATCTACTTTCATCATAATTTGCATGCAATTTCGGGGAGGGGGGGATCGATAAGACAATTCTTATATATTATTATAAATTTAGCTTGAAAATTAGAATTGGAATAAATCGTTTTCTACAATGTCTTTGAAAAACGACAACTGGAGCTACTTTAAATTTTGATGAAAAAATGTTGTCACTTGAAATAGGCGCAACTAATAGGTGTGTATTATTTCAGATTCGTTTAATGATTTTACAACGCGTTCTATTGACATGACATCATCTATTTCTGCAAACTTCAACATGAACCCATCTGTTCTTTTGTTGTAATAATATAATTTACTATTTAGTTATTGCAATTTTAAAAGTGTGATATTTTTTTTAGGCGGGTTTTAATGGTTGTATGTCTCTTTTGTCATTATAATAACATGTTTCATTTATTTATTTGATTGATTGATAGGTACCTTTATTAAATGTGCCATCATTACTGTATAATATTATGTCCATCAAAAGCCTAGGTATTAATTTAATTGAGTGCTGAAAAAGCAACTGAATTCGTCTTAATTATTAATTATTCATAAACATATTGGTCGTTAACCCCCAAATAATCGAAAGACCTACATTTTCGTTAAGTGACGATAATGCAATTATTATCACGGAATTATTCAACATGTATGACAATATCAACTGTAGATTATAATAATAGTCAACACTGGTAAAACAGATTAATAATATATAAACGAATGATCGTTAAAAATGAAAAAAAAATAAGATATTTTCTTTTAAAATACCTTCTAATTTGTGTATGAAGAATTTTATATCATATAGGTTAGGTGTAATACCTGTTTATATTTTTGTCTCGTTATATTTCATAGTTCGTACACAGTTGTATCTAATTTTGTCTTTTTAAAATTGTTTATATTTGCATTTAACACGAATAAAACATATACGTAGGTACACAATATCAGTAAGGTGTAGAAATTTTCGTGTACAATAATATTTTTTATGTTAATAATAATAATATGTTTTTTAATCTTGAGATTTAATGAATTTATGAATACTTTATTAAACGCAATTTGATAAATACTCATAATATAATACTATAACATTACACTTATATATTTGATTTCTGTATTGTTTTAAAATAAATTATTGTTGTAATAACAATCATACTTCAACTTTCAAGGCATTACCATTCCGACAGTATTAATATAATGTATAGTTGAAGATATTATGTAAATAAAATAATCAAATTCAAATAAAACATTTTCACCGTGTTAATGTAAATGGATCCGAATGCCGTTTTTTATTGAGTTTTTCATTGTTACACAAAAAATATTATTTATCAGAGCAATAATTATGGAATGGAAAAGATCTCGAGGTAGACCAAGAAAGAGCTGACTAGACGTAGGAGAAGAGGATTTTAAAGGTATGGGAATGCGAGAATTGAAGGATATTGTTCAGGATCACGAGGAATAGAAGGAAGTAGTGATGACAACAAAGGCTAAAGAATAGAGTTGTAAATGCCAGTGAAGAAAAAGAAGATTAATTTAGTACAATAACTCGTAAGTAAAATCGTGACCAAAGAGAATGCCAATATATTTTATCGAACGCAGGTTGCCAGATTCACTAGCTGTTGTTGGTCTGTATTTACTTATCTTCAGTTACCAGTCATACAATGTTTTATTTAGTCAGTAGGTCGGTATCTACATATATACTTTATTGAGAGTATTATATAGGGTTATAATCAGCTTAGTAAAATCACAGGACACTCATTACCTCGGAAAGTATTAACTTTTTTCGAACTTTGTTTTATATCATTTAAGAAATAAGTAGTTTTAAAATGTTACATAACTCTTTTTTTATCATTTTTATTTTAAGGAGTGAAACTGCCACTACCTACTTTTTATTTTAAAACGATACTCCGTTATAAAAATGGCATAACTGGTTGGAGTATTAGTTTAAATGAAATTTGGTTGTAATTTTTGTCAATCCTTTAGTGAGATATTTTACTTATACATTTTAGTGGAAAGAGGGTAAAAGAGCATCATTTTTGTGGCGGCAAGCACGTTGTGTTTAATTAGTGTTCTATCATTCTCTCATACCCAAACTTAAAAGTGCAATATCTCGTCGACGAGTCGATGGAAAAAAAAAAATTCAATACCAATATTTATTTAAACTAATACTCCATCTATTTATGGAGTTTTTGATTTGGGTTTCTATTTGTAAATCAAAATTAGGTAATGGAATAACCCCTTAAAATAAGGGTAACAAAAAAAACCCCGATATGTAACATTTTAAAGCTACTTATTTCTTAAATAATCTAAAAAATAAATTACGAACAAATTAAATACTTTCGGGAATAATGAATGTCTTACATTATGTTGATCACCCTGTATAAGTACATTGGCCTTTTAAGAAAATATTATTTTCTGTTTATTCTATTTATGATAGCTTATGATTATTCACAAATTCGCTTTACAACAAATTTTACTCAAATTTACGTATCTCTGATTTCTTTATATAATATTTCGTTGGTTGACACATTGGACTGTGACGCCGTTATGTTGTTGTATCTACGTCATGTAATTATTGATAAGTCACATTTTTATAAAAAATGTTCAGTGAAGTATGGAAATAATCCGAAACTTTCACACCTTATTATACAGAGTGATTAATCTACCGTAAGACACTAGTTAATTCGGAAAGTATTTACTTTTTAAGGAATTTGTTTTCTAAAATATTTAATAAACAAGCTACACTACAATTGTATACGAATGTTATTTTTTACCACCCTTATTTTTGGGGCTAAACCATTTCCTGTTCTGAAGGCAGGTACTTAATTTAAAATATTATTCTATAGTCCCAAATATTTTCTAAAAATGTTCTAAAAAAATTACCCGGTTGACGAGACCCCTCCGCCATCTTTGAATTTGAATTTAAACAAATGTCACGTGAAAAATCGGGCAAATAATTGGTTTGTATATACATAAAGGTTGAGAATGGCTAGTATAGACCCAAGATGCAAAGCATATGTTTCCTCCGGGATTTTTATTGTTTTGATGTCGTTTTGGACGTGTTTTCTAGGAGTGCTTATGGTTCGAGAACATCAGATAAACGAAAATACCTTTTTTCTCTTTTCGTTTCTCAACACACAAGAATGAATATCCGTTCTCGACTTTCAAACGCTATTGCGCCCATCGTACGCACTATTATAAAAGAAATATAACAATCACTCGAGTTCAACATTCGCGCACGTCACAATCGCCGTTTTCGTCGCAGCCATGTAGCTGCTCGTCCCACGCGGGAATAAGTCAGGATAATGTAACACGCACAACACCCCGCCATAATATAACAAAAAAATATTATACTTGCGCTTTTTTTTTTGTCGTGCGAGTACACGCACGTTTATATAAACGAAAATACAATTGGGAAATACGGCTAAAGAGATTTTTAATCTGCCGCACTCTTCAGAAATATCTTCTACCGGCACTGCTGAATGTATAGGTACTATAGGTACTTCTACCTATACACTACCTGTAACTCTTTAGAGTATGATTTTTCGTTTCTTGTGGCAGACGCCACCGCTCAGTGTAATATTGTTATTATTCGTAGGTAATAACAATGTCTCGTTTATTTTCGTTTTATATATTATACCCTGGAAAAACTGTTGGTTAATATTTTGTAAACGTTCATTGCTGCCGATAAATAATAAACCACGTGGGAAAAAAATGCTCTGGCGACGACGATATTTTTTACACAGTCATTGTTTTACGCGGTACCGCGTTTCTCGCATACGATATCGTATTTATTTTATATTATTATATTACATTGTACGAAGGGCGTCCCCGACGCTAATGCCTCTGTTTGGATCCAAACTAGGTTATTTGTTGTCATTTTTATTTTAACCTCACTTATATTTATCAGGTGATGATGACATTAGCGATGTGTACGATAAATGTATTAATAAACTCCGACGATAAATATCCTCCAAGTTAAATCATTTTTCCAATCAATTTTGTAGGTATGGTCTCGCGGCCAAAAAAAATGGGAACCTATTAGTTCTATTACAACGTGGCTATTTTGATAACTGTGAGAACTGAACGAACAAAAAGTTATTTTTTTCTGGTGATGAAGGGATGAAAATACAAAACTTTATTTTTTTTCTCAGTATATATTATAATAATAATTTAAAAAAAAAATCTCTATTTTATCCTTCACAAATCAGTAAAAAATGCATGCTATACACCCTCGCAAATGTCCTTATGACCGCGGGAAATTCAATCCATAATTTAGATATATTCAATGTCACTCTACTTGTCAATTACTCTATCCAATTAATTTTATTTACTATCCTAATTTATTTCATTATGTTTTAATTTATTTATTATAATGTTATTTTAGGTTAAGATTATTTTGTCTGATATGTTAATACATGTTTCGATGTATTAATTATTTTCTATTTTTATTTATTTTGTATGTTAATTTAATTGTTCAACTTAACTTTATTATTTATTATTTTTTAATTTTTTATTTTACCATGTTCATATAAGCTGCATACTATCGATTTATTATTTTGTAATTGGAAATTTCCGTAAATAAATTATTATTATAAATTATAAATTATAATAATACCGACTTAATACAAAATCCGACTAAGAAAAAGAAAAATAATAACAAAAAGAAATCGAATATTAACAAAGAGATCAACCACTGGGAAAACACTGTGGGACACTGTGTATATTATACGGTTTCGTTATTATGTTTTTGATGAAGACAAAAATTATGACAGTCTTCATCCCGTGAATCTTTTTGAATGTTGACCCATTTTACGCCCATGCGTACGCAGACTTTTTATTTATAATTATATATAGTAATATAATAAGTACATTTTATTCATATTTTCCTACCTACTCGTAAATAATAATAATAAATTGTGTTTTTACTATCGTAATATTTGTGTGTTTTTTAGACTCCGACTTATGAGTTTTTAAGTAATTTTAATTTTTGGGAGTTTTTTATTATAATTCGGTTATAAATACACGTAAAGACTTGCGACTTAGTAATAATACTTATATTGGACTTACCTAGATGTGATAGAATTTAAAAAATTGATTTTCAAAACGGTATTTAAAATAAAAACGAATAACCGGGAAAAAAATACAATTTTTTTCACGATTTCGTTATTTTAAAGAAGTACTTACCACGAAAAGAGACCTTTTTTGTTGAATTTTTTTTTTTAATAAACGTTTTGAAATCAAATTCAAACGAAAATAGCAAATAAATTAAAGCACTTCAAATTATGAATAACCGAACTACGCTCAGAATCGTCTTTCGTCAGCAATGGTTTATCGTTTCCTACAGATATAAATTAAATAATCTTATGTATCCTACCTTCCCAACTTCCCACCTATAACTGTGGCTGCACCCGTCTCAGTATCAGCTCTTTTTTTTTGGTATTAACTTTATTATTTCAGTGCACTGTTATAAAAATATAATATAATAACACACATTAGCGGAATCATGTGTTATTAATTCCGTCACTATGAAGTATTCTGTTTAAATTTTAAGGGTGGTATAGCAAGGAATAGCGTACTATTATTATGTGTTTTTTTTTTTAAAATTTTTTTTTATTGTGAACTATTTTTCTACCGAAAATTAAACACCAATCGTCAACTTCATCGCGAGGGGTTTCCGGTAGAAAATGAAGTCTAGTTGGTGGATTGAGAAGGTATTAATTTTATTTTCCTTGCTTTATAAAATGTTGAGAAAAGGGAAATGTATATTTACGTAAATACCGGTTTCTGGTTTTTATTTTCGATTTGGTTTTTGTCGATGACCTATAAAAATAATATTAGAAACCTGAAATGTTTTACGAATATTTTTACAAGAAATATTTAAGGTCCGTTTTTCAAAAAATTTTAACGTTTTTAAATTATTTATAGATATTTTAAATTAATACTTTCTTGAATTAAAACTCGCCTATGTTAAAATAGTTGAATGTACAAAAAAGACTTAAATATATCCGTTTACTTTTATTTTTATTTTTAGTAATATATATTATCATTAAACAATATTTCATTTGTAAGTTTATCAAAATATGTTTAACCTAGGGATATATAACACATGACGTGTTAAGTATGTCGGCTTTTATTATTTTTTTTTTTTATGGTAATTTTTTACTAGATACTGGATTTAAAAACAAAATAATAATACATTCAAAGTTACGTATGCAATTTTTTCACATACAAATATATTATGTACCGCGTACATAAATCAAATAGTATATATAATATATTATTATGTACGGTACACTTTTTAATGCTTTTTAAGGTCATTAAACCGTAATAATAAATAATAAAATAATAATAAAAAAAAGTTATATGGACATAATATTATTATAACCAAAAGCTAAAAGAACTATCGAGATTAAAATGCAATTAATATCCTCGCGGGAAAACCGCTACGCAATTGTAAAGTTTAATTAACAATACATGTAGGTAATTTTTTCAAAACCCCACGCGCGTAATTTTTCAAATCGTCAGTAATTTTAATTTTATAACGTCCGATGGTACTTAGTATAGAAGTATAATTATACATAATGCAGTTTGTGAAATATTTTGATTTTTCATTATTTAATTGTTATCAATGTAATTGATGTAATGTGTTATCTTACAATATTTACGATTCAAAAGTATACGGTGGGTTAAAATTGCGAGACGATATTACATGCATATACACTGTATAGGTACGAGTATGTAATTTGTAAACAAATTATATGGCCAATAATATAAAATATAGGTACTCGGAAAAGGTCGTAAATATCTAGTTGGATAAGTATTCGACTTTTGAAAAATTCCCGACGCAATTATTTTCTGAAGTAATAAACATGAGTTGGTAGATACTCGACTTTATATGAGTACCTAACCTACTCGGCTGTTTTATTTGAAACAAAAAATAAATGTATACAATACATTCAAATTCAAATATTTCCGATGAGAAAACCACGTTGAAGGATCGAATTTAAAATTATTGATTGTTATCGTTTTTATTATGGTATTATGATAATGGCATATTTTATGTTTTATTATTTTCCTATTTCCGATTACCACGATTAGTAACCACTTTACACTATTAAATATTATATTCACAGCAGGTATGTGAATTTCAAGAGAAAATATCGCTTAAAACAAACTTCGAAATAAAATATAATAATAGAAATTCGTATCTACATGAGGTATAACAATATTATTTACTATAATATAGCCTCCGGGTGCACACAAATATTGGTGTGTTGTAATTTCCGAGTAATTTATTATAATATTTTAATAAAACACATTAACACTTTACGATTTTATATTATTCTCGTTGATCAAATAAAGAAGAGGTAGGTTTATGCAAAAGTTTGAAACATTTCGGTTAATATTAATATTAGGTAGGTATATTGTATAATGAAATCCAAAAAGTACACGAAGTTTCTTTGTTTTTCACGTATACACTGCATAACGTATATTGGTATATTGGTATAAATCCGATACTACGCATTTTAAAAAGAGACATCTTCTATTTAATTTGAAAATCGCGTATCTGTTATTTGAAAAATTGTTCACGCCGCATATATAATTGAATACAAAATTACAAATATGATCGCTAATCATATAATTTTTGTCGTATCGGATACACGTAACCATAGAATACGAACATTAACGGCCGGTTGTACAGTACACAGTTAAATAGTAATTAAATTATAATCAATTATTATGACCTTTGTCCTGTTGTATAGTGCCTGTTAAATACTTAAACACTGATAAAGGTCGGTTAATTTAGCCAACAAACAAGGTCGATTAAACGGCGATTAACTAACTTAGCTAACTACCTAACTACCAAAATTGTAAACAATTATCATTTATCACTTCAATTAGAAATGCTGTTCTATAGGAAATAAGAAAAGTTTTTTTTTTGATAATTGTATTTCAAGTTTTATTATAACCGTGTTTAATGTCGAGCGTTCTAGACTAATAATTTTAATAATATGAATTATTACAGTACCCAAGTATGTAAAATGATGTATTTTAACAATAAAGATAATTTTGAGAAAATTTGATTATGAAAATGAGGAAATTAATAACTTGGCCATATTGATTGTATTTCCTAGGTAAAAAAGAGTGTTTAGACCTCGTATTAGCCATTTTACTTGGAGATGCAATTAATTTTTTTGACAGATTTCGATTATCAAAATATACAGTACGGTTTTTAATTGATTTTATCTATGCTCGTACTGATTGGTAAGTTTAGGCTAATCCAACCTACCTTAAATTTACAGTACCTGTTTTCATACATTCTAAATAGACTTGTACTTTTTAACTAGGAAACATAAAAGGTCTGATTTCGGAGTTGTGAAATTGACAAAACCTTGATGTTGTTATTCATTATTTAACATTTTAAGGGCCAGTTTTCCATATTATAAAATTAAATAAAATAATTAAAATCAATTATAATATAATAAGGCTAGAAAGAATAATAGAAATAAATTTTAAATTATAAATAATAATTATTATTATTATTTAGTTAAAATCATAATATAATTGGTGATAAGACATAGTATCATTTGAATGAGTAGTGAGTACCAACTCTCATAATATATAATGAAAATAATCATACCATTGATTAACTAATTAACATTAGAAAAAGAATAATAGAAAGACAAATAAAAAATATAAACGTAAAAAAAATAATAATAAATTAAGGTTTACCATAATTATTTAAGAACTAAAGTGCAATTTAAAAATATACTACTTCACTTAATAGATAATTAATTTATTATTTTAACATTATTTAATATATTATTTTAATAATGAATATCTAAGAGCTGTATAAATAACTTCACTCTTTAGAACATATTAATTATTTTAGGTATTTATCTTCCGCATATTTGAGGCATTCTGTCAATGTAATATGTTTGACGGTAAAACCTTGTATAACCATAAAAATGTTATACCTATCATGTTATTTGATTCGAGCATTTAGTAATGATTAATTATTATTATATAAGTAAGTTTAATTTTTTCTGAGATTTTTGATTCATAAAGCCACTCTAAATATTCGAACTTCTTGAACACCTGCGTAATGTGGCCCTTATTTGACGTTATGATCAGTGGTGCCAAAATGTTTAAAATATACTATAACATCGTACATCAAGGGGCCCCCAATTTTTTTTTTCAATTTAACAATTTCGAATCAACAACCCACATAATTCAATGTAAAAGCCGTTTTTTTTTCAACCTCTTGGTGAGCCCAGCTATCTACAAAAATCTATGACACATGGTATAGAGAAATTAAATGATCGGTGCCACTGATTATTCCATTACTCCGCAGGATTCTCCAACCTGAGGAATTTAATTTTACCTTTAAAAAACTAAGTGGTGTATTCAATATTTTTAATCTAATCTTTATTTAGTATCAATTTAATCTGTTCGGGTTTTCTTCAAATTATATACTATTTTTCTTTTTGATTAGAGTTTTAAATTAGGTATAATTACAATATAATTTATAGTACCTATACAGCTGGACGATTTAAAATAAACCAAGACGATGGACGAAAATACATAATACGAGTAATTTGTTCTCTACCGCTATATACGATTTTAAATCTAAAATTATATTCGTCCGTGTCATCAAGACAAGACACTAACGTGTAGCGACGCCTGCTCATTTTATACATTAAAACGTTTTTTTTATGAAACGATTTTTTTTTGCGACGTACGTGTTGGTATACAATGTTTTTAACGACCAGAAAATTACGTTTGGCTCGGAAATAAACGAACGACATTTAATAATGTATATATACCTAATCATCATAAATTCTATATATATATATGCTGGAGCGAGTACAGGAATTGTAATTAATAATTTAAAACATTTAACCGGAGAATAATATTATCTGACGGACATTAATTATAATCATACCTAATTACAATTATACTTTGTGAGGATAATTTGTCTTCATTCAAGTAATGCAAATTGCGCAGATAAATTATTAATTGATTGTGAACTGGAGGAAGGCATTAAGTCGTACATCGAATCAGTAAAAAAAAAAAACTCCTATTTCTGCGCGATGTTAATTTATTATAAAGTCATTGGTATAATATCATAGCATTCTGGTATTTTAGAAAAAGAAAAGTCTGATGAATAATTTCCCGTACAATGTTTATATAAAAGAAAAAAACACAACAAAAATCGCATTTTTAAATTACAAAAAATGTATTTAAGTGTATATTTAATTTTTTTTTTGTTTGATTAACATGGTAATTATATTAATTATTTAATTTTTCATTAAAATTCATATTATGAGATTTACAAAATTCAATTAGGCTTTTTAGATATGGCATCGTAAAATAATATCGTATATTACGCAATCAAATAATTTATTCGACTTCCAAATAATACTTTCTTTACTTTTAGACGATTAAAAATATTATAATTAATACATTTAGTATCGATCGTTAAAAACTATTTAATATACATATTGTACCGCTCTTGCGCAGAAAACGATTAAGTAATTCATAAACTAAAAAAACAAAAAAACAATAAGAACCCAATAATAATGGAAACTGCTGTTGTATAGTACAAATCTGTAAAAATTAAAAAAAAAAAAAACCATTTAAAAGAACTTAAAAACATTAAAATGATAATACATAATTCAAAAACACGCTGAAATATTTCGAAAATTATACCGCTTCTAGAAAGCTGCGTAAATCATTTGCGCAAAACTATTATTTCTTTACGAATTTTTTCATGAATCATTTGCGCAACGTTAAACAGTTGGATCAATTGCGCATCAACATTTTTAATAATAAAATGACTGAAAGGGATTAGGAGTACCCAAAACCGCAAATTGTTTAAGCTTTGTATCCAGTATTAATAATTTTTAAATTTATCGATAGTAAAGAATATAATATTTTCAAATATAAATAGTATGAGCTATACTTAAGCTATGATCGGGGCTAGATTTTTTTTTACAAAATTCGTTCACACGGGACGCTTTGGGTAACGTAAAATTATCGGGGATACCCGAGTGCGTCCCGAAATGATCCTTTTTCAATTTTCCAAGTGTGTTCGGATTTTGAGATCACTTGATCACTCAATAAAAAAAAGATAATTTTTCAACATAGACCGAATTCGTCCCAATTCATTTAGAGCTAACCAGGGTGCACCATGAGAAAGTGCACAACTAACCTAAACCCCAAAAATATTAAGTTATTTTATTATCTATTATTGATTACATCCATTTAAGTTGATTGAGTGCTGTAATATAGATACAGAATACATAGCCTTTAGAGTAGGTACTCATAGTGTTTCGATTTTTTTTTGCATATAAAAACATAACATTTTGAAAATTACGACATTAATGTCTCATCCAGTATCAGGTCACAAGGAAAATTACGGCAGTACACTCGTTCGCTAGATTAGTTCTTACACAACAACTATCCGTACTCCATTGAGTTTCATTATCAAAGATAAAACAAAATGTTGTTTTCACACTTATCAGTTTATCATTTATTAAGTTTACCAGCTTTTAAATAGGTATAAATATAGGTACCTACTGAAGACTACACCGGTACGACTGCTGAAGCACTCGGGCAATTCAAACGAATTTATTGATAAGACAGCTAGACGCACTCGGGCTGTGAAAAAGGTAGGAATTAAAAACGCCACGCGTTGCGGATGTTCCCAAAATTATCGTAATACGCTTGGTTCAGAATCGAATAGAAAAAGTACAAGTACGAGTTCGATTTTTGTACTTTTGAAATTGCATTTGCAATCGTGCGTTGAAATATATTATGCGTACACGTGGGTATACCGTATATCGGATCGATATAACGTGTATTGTTATAATGGCGAACTCGCCGAAACCGCGTATAATGAGTTTCGGGTTTATAGTACCGGTGCCGTGTATTCTTATAGTGCACAGGGTCAGTACGCACGCGGCGAGACCGGGTGACGGTGGGAGGTGGCTGTCGGTGCGTGGCGTTTAAATTCCGCTTCCGGTCGATTTATTTATCATAATATGTAATATTATAATAATATTACACGTCATCACAAACGACCCTTTGATCGCGGACGGATCCTTTCGAGAGAGACTATTATAATAATACCCACATAGCATTTATAGTACAACGATGGCGGCTGCGTACGCCGTAGTAGCACGCTACACCCACGTGGTCATCAGTGTCTGCCCGTCAGACGGTGTCGTCGGCCCTACCGTCACACGACCCGGTTAGTTTCAGCGCGGACGGTGTTAGCGAGGAGGGGGTCTTGGAAGGAAAAAAAAAAATACACGAACCTACCGGAACGTCACGACGACGATGATGCGATACCAGCTGTGCGCCCCGGACATCAACAGTCGTTCCCCGCCTCCTCGGCTCCCACCACCGCCGTCGCCGGCGGCGACGGCGTACATCTACTCGTAGTCCGCGTGTACGCCGTACAGTCACCACGGCCCCCGCGCGCGCACTCTTATACCGCGGTTACCGTGGTAACCGTTTCTCTCCTCCCTCGTCGCTGTCACACGAGACCCGTAATACTGCAGCGGCAGCAGTCACGGGTCTGGCAGTAAAGTCTGCCGACCGGGCGGGGAGCGGGGGTACGGGCGGCGGTACGGGTAGGTGCCGGGGTATATATCGATTGGACTTGCACACACCGCTCGCCCGCCCACCACTACCCCCGACGACGGTGCCCATGTGCGCGTCGTATTATGTATTATTATATACGCGTATAATGTACAAGTATATATATATAGTATACAAGTATATATATGCACGCACAAACACACACTATAAACTCTGGCGGAAAACCCGAAATGACCTTTACGGGCCACCGCCACCAGTCATTAGTTTCCTTCACCTCCGCTAATAAGGAATACGTATACATAATAATACACCTTACCTTTAGTAGATATTGTAAGTGTCCCCTCCACGCGTTTGTTTTGCTATTGCCACCGTCGTAATAACATTATTGTGTCGAACGAGATCGGAGATTTTTATTGCAATATTTCCGTATACACGTGACATTATCGGCGCCAAAAACAATGATTTTTCGCGCCTATTACTATGCAGGTTTTTTTTTAATTAATTGAATCGATTAAATTAATTGATTAATTTTGAAATTTCTTTTTTACGAAATTCACCTTAGCCTCTCCTCTCCTCCGAATCCAGACCCGCGCGCACATAATTAGAAAAAAAAACACTCGTAAACGCGGCAGAGCTCCCCGTCACTTCGATAAATGAAATAGTTTAATTTTTTTGAGTACTTGAACTATAATAATTATCTTTATTTTCTAGTAGTAGAAATGTTACAAAGTAGAATGGACGGATAATGAATTTACTGGTTTTGCTCGACACTGAGGGAAAACTTCTTAGCGTAAAGCGAGAATAATTATCAAGATCTTAAATAATTATAAAAAACAAAAAAAAAAAAAACAATTAACAAACGAATATGTTAGCAATAAACTGAAAAAAAAACTGTTTTGGAGTATAAAGGGTATATAATAATAATAATAGTATAGTAACCAATAAATAGCATTTTTGAAATAAAACATATTTGTACAAATATACTGAATTATTATTATTATGAAGCGTTTATTTCAAAGAATAATTATTTTAAAAGTATTCAGTGAAATTTACTACACATACGAGTATGTCAAACTCCTACAGACGGCCCGAATAATACTATCATAAACTAATATGTCCGACACAAGCAAAATGCAATAATATTCCAAACGTTTACAACGAAGATAAAATATTTCTGCACGGGCATAAAACGATAACAATCTAAACGAGAAAAATATTTCTCTACTTATTGCCATATAAGTTATAATTAAGACATTTAAGACATACGTTTTCAATAGTGTACGCACCTATATGTATAATAAAAAGATGAATCGGAAATTGTGTGTACTTATTGTGGGTAATATTAGAAGTTAGAACCGCCATATACCAGGGTGATAAAAATCAGTTCCGTGATGTCTGTAATCTGTGTATTATATAAGGTTATAAGTTTTATTTTCTATATATTTGCACATAAAGTACATATTTTGGTCTTTTTTGTGTATTTTAAAGGACAAATTTAACAGCGCCGTTCGCTGTACAAAAACAAAAACCCCAAATTTCACATTTCATCAACTGAATCTGAATCTGAGTTATATGCATACATATTCATTAATTCATCCCTAACCATAATAGTGAGATATATCTTCGAATAATGATGTGCATCATCGTCTGCACTAAACTGCCGATTTTGGGATGTTTCGAAATCGTATTTAATGTCAATCACCAAACGTTTTTTAGGCCGAGCAAATCCATTCTACAGACGAATTTGCATTAACGGTAAAATTGTGTTACTGCCTACCTACTCCACGACATATATTTTAAAAACATTGTTTCACTACCCTCGGGAATTTCGTATTCTAAAAAAGTTCCGGGAAACTTTTTGAAATCAACAAAAAGTTCGCCGGCACTCTAAAATTTGAATTTCAATGCTAAAATTTAATTTTAAGAGCGATATATCTTAATATTAGTACCGATTTATTCCTTGTGGTGACATAATATTAAATTATAACAGAAATCAGTAAACTTTAGTAATATTATCTCATTTTCAATAACTATGTCGGTATATAACGATCTAGATTTTTCAAATTATTTTAACATTATTATCATAGGCACGACTAGAGCCCAAGTTTTGAGACCGCCGAATTTACGTAATACTCACCGACTCACGAAAGCTACGTTTCTGTACCTAGCCTCCAGATACCGTTCCACAATTCAATAATAATTTGTTGATACAAAAACATTAATACAATAATAATTAAATATCTGTCAAAAATTAATTTTTTAAATTTACATAATTGTATTTAATTGCTGAAAGAAAATTTACCCAACATTCCTGAGCAATGGTGTTACTCTTTTAGTATTCAAAATTGATACATTTTTAAAATTCAACAACTCCAAAAAATTAACAAAAGGTGACTTTCGCACATTTTTTAGTAGACATATATTGATGAAAAACAACTCTTAACAATTTACAAAAATCTTTAGAAAAGTATAATTCTTATCAAAAATATGTTTAATTACTACAACTACCGGTTTATAAGATATCAGGCAGGTATACTATTTTACACTGAGCTTAAAAGTCACGGACTAAGAATCGGGAGTCAACATATTATGATAACCGTGAACCGTTAATTTTTTTAAGAAAATCTCGGTTTAAAAAGAAAAACCTACAGGAAAAATAAAAAAAACCTGTTTATTTGGTGTTCAGGACTGAAAGTGTTGAATTAAGACTGGGGGTACTGAATTAAATCTTGCATCTTCCTATTGGTGTGTTTTATTTTTTCGGGTTTTTTTTTAAATAAAATAAAATGAAATATGTACCTAAGTTATTATATTTTATATTCATGCTAATTCGACAAAAATAAAAATAATATTTATCTGCGCTAATATTCAAATATAGTAGATTTTGTTCAACGATAAAATGTAATATTTATGATACAGGTATACATAAAAATATAAATTAATAATATTAATGATACTATTATAGGATTTTTGCAATTTATGTACGTTATGTATTTATGTGTATTTTTATCTCGTAATAAAACTCGACTAAACGCAAAATCAATACCATTAAACTCTATCGCAATTTATTAACAATAATGATTCGAATTTGTGACCGATTGTAATTCAATAGCGATATGTAGGTATAATAGGTATAATATACTACTGCGACCAGTTTGTTTCTCGTAATTGAAATTTTTTTTTTTTTGAACACTTTATTTGTTCAGATTTCCTATATGTTTCCTCGTTTTACCTATTCGAAATATATAAATAAAAAAAAATAAAAATATTTAAACAAGCATCTGGTTTAGTGAAATGAACCGTTTCTATATTTATGCGTAATTCTATGAATAAATAAATGAAATAAAAAAAACATAATATAAAAACCCAAAGTATTTCGAAAGAAGACATCATGCTGTTTATTTATTTTTTTAAGTTTACAGGTTCTCAATAACAACTGATGCATGGTGATAGTTGTTATTCGAACGTTGTCTATTGCATGCGTGTTCATTAGCTTATAGACGTTTGAATGACAAAATGGCATGGTTGAAACTACATTTTAAATTTGCACCGATAGTTTTGGTTCACTGGCATTGACCTTTATTTTTAACATGGCACAACATTATTATAAACATAGTATCGAGCTTTTGGAAACGCCGTATCACTTGTAATTTGTATGTTATTAACATTTTTTTTTCTTCATAAAGCGAAAATTATTACACAGTATTATGAATA
The DNA here is from genome assembly GCA_902439185.1 of Cinara cedri. NCBI lineage: Eukaryota > Metazoa > Arthropoda > Insecta > Hemiptera > Aphididae > Cinara > Cinara cedri. Next base: position 610,527 of record CABPRJ010001900.1, on the reverse strand, counting down.
AACGTCGGAAATTAATTTATAACATATTACTCCGTTACTGTAAATAGGTGTGTGTCACAAAAATATGTTAAACTCGTTAATTGAATTTTAAAATGTATTTATACATTGTACATCATTATAATATTATATTTACAGTCGTTTATAAATACCCAAATTAAATGATTTTATACTTGAATTATTTTTTAACGTAATATGAAGGTGTATACTGAGATGGTTTGGGCATGTTACGGGGAGAGAGGAATCCGAAACAGTACGAATTTTAATTAAAGTAGATGAAGTAAAAAGAAGTGGAGAGGAAGACTAAAAGTAGGAGGTCGGGTAAAATTGAAAATAATATGAGGACAGCCGGTGTATGCGAGGTGAAAGATCTAGTTTTTTTTTTTTATTTTATGTTATTTAAAAAATATATTTCCAATCTGAATTCGAAATATAATAAAATAAGTGAATAGGCTAACATAAAAGTCCTAGGCGGGACAAACGGGGAGGAAGTGAACGTCCTACGATACTACTTCCAAATTATGAATTTAGGGTTCTACATTATTAACTATAAAAAACTACATCTTTACATCTTACAAGGAACATTTGGTTGGATGGAAATTATTAATTTAAGGGTGAGAAATAAAGAAGTGAGTAAGAATAGAAGTTTATACACTAGTTTTTAAGCTAGATTCGATTGAACGCCTTGGAAAAGACAAGAAAGACAACGGAAATTGAGTTAATTGGAAATTTAGAACGAATGTGCCCAACCTAAAATAGTTGGGATAAAGGTGATAGAAAAGAAGAAGATTGTTTTTGAATGTAACTAGAAAACAAAATGTAAATATATTTTAAATTCAAATCAGTGATATTTTTCATAGAGCATTATTATTATTATTATAATATTATTTATGGTGTTTTTATTTTTTTATTTTACTTACGGTTGTTGTATGTAAGAGTTTATAAAACACTGTTTTCATATAAACTTTAGAATATCTCATTAAAGTATATTAATATACACATCGACTTACCTGAAACAAAAAAAAAAAATGTAATTATTAAATAAACCTAAATAATCAAGATCAATTTTATTTTGTTATATAATATAGGAATAGTGTACCGTAGAAATTAACCCCTGTTATATTTAACCGATCGACGAAGTTTAACCTTGTGTGAATATTATCTGCACGGACAAACCAAATTACTATAAAAACTCTAAATTATAGTAATAATAATCCATGATAAATTTAAAAGCTATGGTATAACTATAACAGCGATTGTGGTGATTTTTTGGAATACAATTTATATTGAAAATAAATATCGTTTAGAACTTCTACATCTTCATGCCCATTTACATTTATCAAAATTTCGAATACTGATTACCATAGGGTCAAATAGAGGGAGAGCATAGCCCCTTCCCTTTAGACTTGCTATTGTCCCCTCAAAAACCGAATGATTTTTTTTTTATAACGTAAAAGCATCATAGGAGTATCTTGTATAAACCTAAGCTTCAGCTCCCACCCTCTCCCCATACATTTTAAACACTATTTTTGCTTATGCTAATTATTTTTTAAAACTTACAAACCATAATACTATCATAGTAAGATTAAAGTCGTTTACTGACTTGTTTTTTTTAGTTTCGACAAACATTTTATTTTTTTTATTTATTGTTCGTTGATTTGTAGTAAAGTTTGTAGTTATATGAATATTAATTTACCCTTCAATGTGTGAAATTTGTATGTAATAGCTTAGGAATTACAAAATAAAGGTTTTTTAATATTTCTGAAATATTGTTTACTTAGATTTTTAAACACTCCAGTTCACAGTCGTTGGAAATTATGAAAATCATTAGTTCTTGACATCAAAACTGCTGTTAAAATTACTGTTTGAAAATAAAAATAAAGCACTGAAAATTCTATTAAGTGTTTTTTATCTAAGTATTTTTAAAAATCAATGGTGTAACATTGATAATTTCCTTGAACTATTATTTGAAATTTAAAACAGCTAATCCACTCCTTATATCATTTATATTTTTAGTTTTTTTCGGAACACATTTTTTTGATCAGTAAAAACGATTCAAATTATTTTCATGGAAAGAATTACCATAATATGCATATTTTCGCCGCCGGTTTTCTTTGAAATGAACAAAAAATTACAATAATAAAAATAACGGTACATTAATTTTATTTTTGTTAGTTTCTGCGTAACAATTTGGCTACGAGGGATAAGAAGTAATCTATATTAATAAAATACCCAGATTAACGAGCTCCAATCAGAATCGTTTTTTTGATTGCAATAATTTATCGTTATGTATTCAGCACATCAAACACTATGCCATCTAAACTTCCCATCTACAACAGCATATGGCCTACCTAAGTTGCGGCTTTTTAACATTGCTTTTGAAAGAACATGTTATAACCCTCCTCCACCCTGTAATATTACGTGTTACTGATGAGTATTATAGAATTATTCACGTTGAATTTTATTAGTTTTTTTTTGTTTTTGTAAGAGTCGTTGTTTGACCGATAGGTAATGCAAAACCGCCTTCCGTCATAATAGCGTATATAGGTACACTGCTATTGCGTATGACATTTGTTTTGGCAGACTTGGGCCGAGGAAATTGCCGCACGCACGCTCTTTTGACAGTTCGGTTGACCGATGAATAATCACGCGTGTGTTTTTTTAAATATGTGATGTCAACGGGCCCAGTTCACGACGTGTTGACTCGGCTATTATTATACACCTACCCATAATATTATAATTCTACCAAGGAGGAAACCGAGGATATTTTTTTGTCCAAATTATAATATCGTATAACATTTACGCCATAAGCACAATATTATATAAACGTCATCGTAATAAATAAAAAACGGCCAATACTGCTGATGGATATGTCACTGTTTCAGGAGGAAAATCGGAAAGTAGGATATATAGAGTAATTTGATTAATATCTGTACATGGAGACAAACCATTGCTAATGTAAAACAGTTCTTAGCAGAATATTAATAGTATTATACCTTATTACCGAGGTAACTCAGAAATCAACAAAAATTATAAAAAAAAAATTCCAGTTTTTTTCCCATTCATTAAGAATAATACAAGAAAATAAAAAAATGATCCTCTCGATGCACCAACTAGATTCAAAATTGTACAAACAGGTTCTTTAGTTCATTTTTGTTGTAGTAAGATTGCTGGCAGAAAAAATAAAAAACCTACGGACGGAAAACAAAATAAAAGTATGTAATCGCACAAATCATAGCATATACAATATGTAATCATCGCTTCGCACAGAATCTAAAATAATACAAAAATGAATCGCTCCACAGTCTGAAAAAATGTGTGCGTAATGCACAAAATATTATGTAACTATACTACAATTCATCATTTTTGGTCATTAGAATAATTATTCGTAGGTATGTATAGGTATAATATTATTTATGTACGTTATATTTTGATGGACTACCTATAGTACTGCAGCAGTATTTTTTATAACTAAAATATACGGCACGACCGAGGTATTTTATTCACAATATAATCTGACAAACGTTTTTGAATGATATTTTTTGATTTTTACAATAATATAACGATTCCCGTAAAACAGTGAGTGACAGGAACCGTTTATAAAATATTATAAATCTGAAACGCGTGAAATAGCTGTCACCGCGCGAAATCAGCGACTCGAATAAAATTAAACTATATTGTTTTTATCGATCTAAATTCTACCACAATGATGGTTAAGTAGTAAATATACTTTAAACAATGTGCATTATACATTAATAGTATCTATAAAAATAAAAAATATTGTCAGTTAGTGTGATTAATATTATGTGTTATTAATATATTAAAATTTAGTAGTGATGAGTTATTAAAAAAAAATTCCGGTGACGCCGTATTTCGTGTTCTATCTACAGATATTAATATATTTAGTTATGTGAAAGAAGAGAATAAGTCAGTTTTAGACATTTATTTTTTTTAAATTTCATACGTATTGAGAAAAGTATTATATTTATTATGATGTGTGCGATTATTTTTTCCGGTGAAAAAAATGTTTACCAGCAATCTTGCTTCTATCAAGAATGATAAAATATCTTCATATTTAATCTTGGATTTAGTTTTAGGCCGTTTTTGATTTTTTTATCTATTTATAAGTATTTTCGATTTTTTGATATTGTGTAGATACAATTGTTTAACTAAACAGAAAAACTTGAAACGCCATTTCAAATATGTATGACCGAACTTCATTCAGAATAGTTTTTCCTTAGCGATGGGTTTTTTTTTTTTTAAATTTGATCATCGAGGACGTTGCTTATGTGCATGTGTTTGATATGTTTGACATTTCCTTTCACAATTCCTCATTATCAATAAATTCTCTTACTGTACTGCATATTTATACAGATTTTATACTTATGATTTAAAAAAAAAAATAGTCAACTGGTAATATAGGTACACGATGATTTCAACGGGAACAACGGGATTTCTAAATAAAAAATATCAGAAAATTATTAACTAGTGCACTGGCTTTCTATGAAGCATTCAATCGTATAGCTCGGAAATCAGTCCACATCTGATAATCGAAAAAGTGTATCCGAAACGTAAAAAAAAAAAGCTCCATTATCAGCTCTCTTTTTATTACTATCAAGAGGACTCTATGTCCGCATGTGCTGTCTCAGTCCAACTAACGGTCAATTTAGCAAAATCTACTTTACGCAGACTGCGTAGAACTATCTTAATTTTAGTTTTAAATTGAAAACACCTATTATAAAATTGAAAGGGACAATATTCCGGAGAGCAAGACGATGCATTTCATTTTTTAAATGTATTTTTTGAAATGTTACAGTAATTTAAACCCAAATAATTATATTGAATAATAATTAGAATAATATAAACAAAGTAGGGAGCTTATTCGTGGTGTATTCTGAAACCTCCGAATCTAAAAAAGAAAATATTTTCCCACGGTTTTCAATAAACAATGATTTGTCAACAAGAAATAGTATTAATCACACGTATATCGTAATTAATTATAAATAATATCATAATAAAAATAAAGCAATTATGTAGTACTATTAAATAATGCTTTTCTCGGAGAAAATACGATATTTATGTATATATTTATATTTTTTCTTCCAGATTTTCCTGTTTTTTCTTATCGAATGTTGTCTGATTAATTTTTCCTTAAGGCGCAGTCCATTACTTTAGTTATTACGTTACTATAACTAATTTATCAGGTATCTAGTCAAATAATATCCTTAGTTACAATATTATGTAAGTGTACGAGAAGAAGCCTGCGGGGAGGTATTCGTGACCTTCTCGAGATTATTATTATTGTAATATTATTAGAGTTATATATAGGTATCATAAATCGAATACCGAAATTATTATAATATTATCATGTCACTCGAATCGTTCTCGGCTGCGGGAGCCTTTATTATTCACGCGACAAAGAGGGTTGGGACTCTTTAATATTTTATTCACATCGGTTTTTTTTTTTTTTTTAATATATCGAACTATACTCTTGTTATTATTATCATCCATTCATCGTTTGTTTCCTTTTCGATTGAAATGCATCGCCGTCGTCGTTGTAAAAAAAAAAAAAACTCTTTTATTGGTTAATGGAAAATACACGAACACGGTTCATAAATATAAAATAATAATAATAATATTAGTTCAATCAATAACATAATCGGATTTGGAATATTTTTTATATAGTAAAATAAATATAAGTACAAATTAAAATGAAGTTATTAGACACGAATGAGGATATTAATAAACATTTAACAACACGAGTTCAACAAATTTCATAATATATATTATATAATATACTATTGCAATCAACAATTTTCGAAACACATATTATATTATTAAATTACTATGCAGGATAAAAGGAAAAAGAAACAAAACAGGATTTCCGTCAAGGTAATAATATCACAATCAAATTGTCCTTTTGGCTTATCTTTCCATAAGACAAAGGAAACAAGTGCATACATTATGAAAATTAATTGTTTAAACTCTGTTAAATGAAGAAGTAAATATTTTATAATAATATTAATATATTATCTATGACTTTATTAATATGTAAACCTGTGATTTTTAAATATTATGCAAAAAAGAAGCCTGATACTGTTGATATGCTGCAGTATTAGGAGGGAATTGGAAAAGAGGATATATACGAAAAGACAAACTATTTCTAACGAAGCCATATTAGTTGTATTTTTAACATTGTTTCCAATGAAACGCATAGATCAACAAAAAGCATACAAACCATTTATAGTCTTTCCTTGGTACTTCTTAAGAAAACAACAAATAAAAAAATAACCGTTACAAATACACCAATTTGATCAAAAATGGTACAAGCAATTTCCTATAACGTTTTCGATTGGAGTAAGATTTCTGGTAGAAAAGTTGTTTTCAGAAACAAAGAACACACCATAGTAAAATCTATACACTTTTAGTTCACTTAGAATCTAAAATTATCCGTTCGGTGTTATTTTTATAATGTTGGTATCTATGCCTAAATTGCAGACAGATAATTCGAATTCGAATGTAGTCAATTTTCCTTATGTCGAACTACATTGAAATCCCCTTTAAACTACCATAACACTCAATAGTGGTTTTGCTCTCGATAATTCGATACAAAATTAATTGTTTTTTGTCGTCTCAAGTACACAAATAATATTTTTATTACGGCACAGAACAGAAAAGTGTGCAGTACATTCAGTATAGTGATTGTGATTGCGCGCGTTTAGACGACAGAATTTTCGTCACATTATGTGGAAATGAACAATAATGTATATATATATACGAGGAAGCCACTACAGTTAAAATTCAACAAACTAAACATACTTTAAAAACATTAAAAAATTCTGTTGAGACTACTACAAGTATTGAAGACGGCGCTTCTGCATTATCCGATTTGGAAGACATTGTGAAAGACAGAAGTAACATAAAACAAACTTTAAAAAAAAAAAAAAAAATGTATTCATTATTGTTCATTATTATTGATCAGTAATTATATTATCCTAATGAAATATCTGTATAAAATAAAACAGGGGTCGTTATTCAAGAATCTTAATTAGATATAAATATATTTAATTTATTATTTAATACCTAATTTGATTTCAAATGTTTTAACTCAAAATATTATATGTTCCTTGTGTCTATACCGTATGTTCGTTACCATGATTACCGAAAACTTTAATATAGTTTCAGACATATTCAAATATAATACATATAATATATTGCAATTAATTAATATTTTAATCTATTTACAGCATATCAGTCCCCTTTAATTTAAATCTTTGAAAACCAGCGGACCGCTTTAATTATTGACGCTAAGGTATTTTTAATGAAGTTTTAATAACTTGAATTGGCTTTATTAAAAATCAATTCTTTAATACTTATTATATTATACGTAATCCGACACTGTATGTATCACTTTGTTTCTACTGAGTAGACAAATATGTAAGGAAACTCCGTTTAAAGAAAAAATCATACATAATAATGATTTGATATACGATTGATTGTTAAACTGTTGGCAACAATACTATAGTGCCAGTCATACTCATAATACATTAAAATAAATTAATGTGTAAAACGATTTATATCACGTGTAGCGTAGAAATTCGATTGTAATTTTGGATACCTAACGATATTATCAGGTATTCGTTTGAAAATATGTTAATCCAAGAACACAAAAAGTGATAAAATCTGTTTTTACTTATAATCAATTCCTCTTTCGGAATCTTTAAGTAGAAAATATAAGTAGTTACATTTTGAAACGCGATAAATTTTCCGAAGTAATAAGTTTTTGTTTGTTTAAATACAAAAAAAAATTCATAACATAAATCCACTTAAATAGAAGTAGTAGGTATTATAGTATATACGTTATATTTATATTACATTTAAACAATATTACCCGAGTATCATAGGAAATTAATTTATTGCCGTAGAAACTATATTATAAACCATAAACGCGTTTATAGTTGTTTTTAACACTTTTAAGTTATTCGTATGAGATAATAAATGCGTAAAAATAGTTTTGGGGTAAAACGCATATTTCAAAATTATTGTACTACCGAATGGTCAAAAAAGTGTTATATAAATATTATTTTATGTTAAAAAAAAAAAAAGAAATATTGTTTGACTTCAGAAGAAAAAAAATTTAAGAGATTTATGTTAAAAAGTTTCTAGTTAATTTTGCGTAATAGTAAGCGACATGACATTCTGTAAAATACTGCAATTAATCTACACGAACTTTTCGCTAAATAATAGGTTTTCAATATATAAATCAAACTATCGCAGTTTATTTTGTTTTTTTTTTTTTTTAAGTGAGGGCTTTTATCATTTAGTTCTCACGAAGAGCTTCCACCCACTTTCACGCATTATCGCCAGGATTCGGTACTTAAAGCGCTTAAATTTAAAAAAAAAAAAACATTTCACTATAATCATAGAATAAACACATACAAATATTTAAATAGCGAAAAAAATCCACAATAAAATCAATATTTTGTTTAAATTATTGAAAAAGCCAAAAAAAGCACTTTCAAATTTCACATTTCAACTCTCGGCCGTCTTTAAAACTACATTCGTGAATATGTATTACCCCACGCGTAGTGACAACCGACACGATAAGAAGAAAATACGTATAATTTATAGAAATACAAAGGAAAATAATTGTTAAAAAACCATAGCTGGAAAAAATGTGTGGTTTGTCAGTGGGGCTCACAAAGTAGAAAATACGAAAAATAAAAAGTAAATAAGACCAATTAGGTAAAATATGTATATATATATATATAAAAACTACCGAATAAACATAAATAAAATTAAAACACCTACTTAAAAATAAGTAATTTGAAATCGTAGCATCTAATAAATTTCCATAGTACTCTGCTGGATTTAACGACACGCCGAACACATTAGCAAAGACTATGAGTCTCGAACACTATAATCATCAAATCGAATGCTTCGTCTAGAATATTGGTTCCCAACCTCTTAGTTTCTATGAGCTCTTTATAGCTTTATAGATTTTTGAAACTTTTACTCCCCTCTCAATTTAAATTGAAAAAAAAATTATGACTTTTTCGATATACTTTACACTAATTATGTACAATATTCGTAATGAATATTTTTTTTATTTTTTTTTTATTAATAATCATTAAAAAATATCTTACGCCTCACCAACGCAAAATGTCGATTTGTGCACGCTCCCTCAAGAGGGTTGCGTCTTTCCTGTTCGGGGAAACAGTGGTCTAGATTTTAGACGGATGTGTCTGTACGGCCGTGCGTGAACAATCAGCACAACCGCACCTTGTCAATAATACCGACAAGAATATTTTAAATCGCATTAACGGACCACCGCTGGGCGAATAATATGTGTGTGAAAAAGTTTCAGTACTCATACCTATATATGAACGAATGACTGTCGTAGTTGTCATTTTTCTGGTTTTTTTTTTTTTTTTTGTTCTGTTGACTTTGCATTCGACGTATACGTATAGTAGGTCCCTACGTGCCTGCCTCGGAAAATAAATCGCGAGGAGAAAATAATAATACGATACCCTGCACGTATATAAGAAATACATTTATCCGTTCAAAAACATTATACACATGTATATAATATATATATATATATATATATATATATATACAGGTATACACATAGGAGACTATACAATATATAGTGGTTTTTTCTCATATTTTTTTTTTTTTTTTTTTTTTTTTTTTTTTTGTTACTTTTTTCTTCCATCTTTCGCAAATCTCCACGAAATATCCGCCCTTTGCGGACAAGAAACGTGACCGGCCACCGATCCCCGCGGAGTGGATATAATATTATATGGGATTGCGACAATATTATTTGCGCTTGCCCCGACGTTTCCTACCAATTTCCGGTCCGTCATAGGACCTATATATATACGGTTTTACCAACCTGACGTATCGTGTCCACCCGCACAGTCGTCCTCGGCACCTCGATGCTGCTGTATAAATTCGCCCTTACGAAACGAGCAAAAAAACACATTTTACAAAAGCTCGAAGAAAGCAGCTCGTATACCACCACTATAAATAAATGTCTATGTTTTTAAACTTGTGTACGTCATCTGTAGTACTATACAGGGCTATTGTTATAAATAGTTAATGATTTTGGTTTTTATCAGGCATTTAGTCATTAAATAGTAAACCCTGCAGGACTGTGTTATCAATGAAATTTGCATAGTTTTCCGAATCTTGTTGTACGTTTTATGTATTTCTCTAAGCGAATAAGTAATTTTAATTGTCATTATTTTTACAATTTTTGATTTCCTGAAGTCTTTGTGGTATAGGTATAATAGTAGTATATTTTTTATTTTTAGCGCATTCTTGAGATTTTATGTGACATTACGTTGCCGGCCCTAGTCATTATATCGTAATAGAATATAGATCATTATATAGAATCTTATATTTGCGAAGTTTTACCCATATTCCGTATTGCGTATACTGTAAACGAATTTTGGCTGTAGATTTTTTTGAAATAATAATCCATACTCTTTTAAAGTTCGCTTCGACAAGAAAAATATTTGCCTATAAGTTTTTAATATGCGTAACCCTGCTAATACTGCAGTTTAAAATTCATACCAGAGAAGTATGGGCGTGTAAACACTAAAATAATATTCATGATATTATCCTTCTCTACAACACTCTAATAAGTTATAAAAATTGACGTAACTCATAATATTTATATTTTCGGGTGCAAGTTAAAAAAGAGCTAATACTGGGGATAGGAGCAGCTACTGTTGTAGATAAGAAGTTGGAAAGGTAGGATACATAAGGTTATTTAATTTACATCTGTAAGCAGCGATAAACCATTGCTGACGAAAGAAGATTCCAAGTAATACATATATATTTGAAGTGCCGTAATTTTTTTGCGATTTTCGTTTAAATTTGATTTCAAAATGCTTAATAAAAAACAAAATCGGCTGATGATATTGGAAATTTGACCACGTCTAGGTAAGTTTAATATAATTAGTATTACCAAGTTTCAAGTTTCTACGTGTATTTATAACCGAATTACAGCAAAAAATTCCTAAAAATTAAAACTCCTTAAAAGATCAAAGGTGGCTCAAAAGCTTTGGTAGTGATACCGTAAGAAAGTAAATTAAAAAGGAAACAAAAAAGGAATCATGTGATTTTTCGATTAAATCATTTTTCCTGGTAGGAAACGTCGTCCGTGTATTTATAAAATAATGAAACCGTAATGTACGTTATAATGTATAATAATGTACGTTTTCCAACAGTTTTTCCCATTTAAGTGCCTTTATATAACAAATAGTATCAAAAATAAAAAATAAATGATTTTTTTTTAAGTACAATCAAGACAACTGCGCTTTCAGAAAAGTTGCTACACGTAAAAATAAGAGCAAGTTTACTAGCATAAAACGTGTCCACAGTCTAGAAGAAAGAAAGAAAGAAAGAACAAAATAAACATCTTAGTAAAACCAATAGCTCCCTCGCCACCCTCGTTCGGAATATAAAAATAAATTATAATATACGAGTGCGGAGTCGCTGTTTGAAAATCGAAAATCGATAGGATTATCATAGTTACTCATTATAACGCAAAGGTAATTTTTTGAAAATATTTTAAATATACCTATATACTTATCGTTAAAGGTTTCTAATATGACAAAAAAAACCCGATTTAGCTCCACTCTGAATTGAAAACATAATAATAATATTGTAGAAGTTGATATATTATTATTATTTTCAATTTCATCCACATGGCAACAAAAAGTATTATTCAGTCTGTTATTTTTATGAACGTTTGAAAAATGACACATTTAACGGATTTACGGATATGTATTCTTATTATTTTTCGTTGTATATTTCAAGCGGCGCTGCAGACTGCAAAGGTCGAGTTAAATGGGAATTTATGTTCATTTTTTTCCCCGGTATCTGTGTGTCGTATCTTGTAATATAATAATATTATATTATATGGTAAAGTCATCATCGATCGTCGTTTTCTCTTTATCACTATCGTATCCAGTGTTAAATTTAATGTAACAATAATATCTATCCCATATGCAGTTATAAATTGTTTCTTTATAGGTAAGATTATTGAGACTCATAATAATAATAAAAACAACGTCCTGATTGATCGCCCTTTACTTACTATATTATATTATCCATAGCAGTAAATAATCAAATATTAATATAATTATTGATAAAAAATAAAAGTTCAATATATAAACATGTAATTTTTATAAAGTTTTCATGATATTTTTATTAGGAATGAAAAAAAAAATGCACTCATAATAAATATTTTTGAATATTCATTAATTTGTGTAGTGGTTTTTGTTCGTCAATATTTTTTATTAAAAAATTACCGATTAGATTACCGATTACATTCTATATTGAAATGTATAGGTACACAATTTATTGTCTTACTACTCGTTATCATCCACGGTTTTTGTATTCGGTGTGAGTGAATAAAAATCGTTTCATTTATCCATTGCAACGACAGAAATATTATAGCATTTATACCATAATCTTGCGGTTTGGAAGTTTTTACTTCAGTTAGCGGCCCATGTGCCAGTAACGGCAAATATTATTTAAAAAAAAAAAAAATTATTTTTAATATTAAGAATTATTCTTAAGCTGATATTGTTGATGGGTGTACCAATGTTTAAGGTGACAAGTTTAAAGGGAGGATAAAATAAATTAGTTTATGTGTGTATAAAATGATAACTTATTGCCAATGAAAAACGATCTTGAGCAGAACGATTATTAATAAGTTTTTGTGAGTGATTAAAAAAATCACAAAATTAATTTTTCTTTTTTACTTGTCGAAAAAGTAATGCGAAAATCAACAAATATTATAGGTACAAACAATTTCTAGTTTTTCAAATTTATTATGAAAACTACAAATGAAATCAAAAAATAAACTGCATTAATGAGATTAAACATGCTACAAGAAAAAGCCTAATGCTTTTGATTGGAATACGATTTCTAGTAGAAAAGTTGTTAACAGAAAAAAAAACACATCATAGTAAAACTACTTCCTCGTTTTGGTCAGAATCTAAACCGCTTGAATGATATTATAGCCCATTGATAAATGTATACACTTAAAAATTTGAACGGACAGCTATTTTAATAGTTATTTCAACAACAGGTGAACATATTTTGTTTTGATTTAGACCATATTATATTATGTAATGTCGATTTCTTGATACATTGCAAGAGATATGGTCGCGTTAGTGATTTTATCATGTTACATACGTATAACTAGTACAGAAATCCGGTCATAAAAACCACTGCCAGCGGAGTTTTATCCCGTGGAATTGTATTTTATTTACATTGGTACACAAATGCTTAGTCACGACCGAAATACGTTGTGATGCTGTATCATACGTAGAGTTATTTAGATAGTATATAGTATTCACGAGAAATGAAATTTGTCTGCACCCGAAGGGTATTTTTCCATTGCAGACAATCAACCAAAGTGGTTTATTTTCGTGTTTCCTATATGTAACAATTTGTATACCATGTACCATGAAAATAATTAAGTTTTTTTAAAAAATACGATAAACATAATAACGCAGTAAACAAGATAAAAAAAAAAAAAATGTAAGTTATAATATTTAGTTCAGTTTGCATTGTTAAAATAAAAATATCGATTTGATATGCTCCGTAGTCTATACATTCGTTCATTTGTTTAAGCATTTTTTTCGTCAAATAATAAAACAAATCATGATTTATTTAGCGAATATATAGGTAAGTAATATGTATAATTCTACAATGGTATGTAACTTTTTTTTAATAGTTAATATCAAAACCATTTATAAGCGGAAATTCGTTTAAAATTCAGTATAAGGGGTTAATATTTTCTTCACGTCCAATAGAGATTTGTCAACCATGTGAGTAGCTTATTATGGTGTTTTTTAATCGCATTAAAATACTATACATTTCGAAAGAGGCTATCGAAATAAGCTATCAGAGTTAGTAATATAATTCCCCTTGTTTCAATAACATTTAATGTCCCAACATTATTATTGACGTCTTATTTAAATTGTATTTTATTAATCCAATATAAACGTGATAGATTACGTGATATACATAGTGATAATTTAGTTTCAGATCAGTAAATTTGTTCTGGAAAAGTAAAATGATCACATAAATTCCGTTTGATTCATCTCAGGATGAGTTATTACTATTATAGAGAATTATTATTGGTTTTATTTATAAATAATTTGTAAAGGTCCATCCTATCGATCAAAAGTGACATTTTTACATAATTTTAATGAAATCTCATAGACTCCATTAATTTGAATTAGTCTGAATTGATCTCAATAATCTCTCTCTCTTTCTTTCTCTTTCATTCTATCACCTCGTTTTTTCAAAACAACTAGATTTATCATCATATTAATCTTACCCATCTTACACATTTTACTAAACAATTTATTGAAAAAGGTTTATTTCATCTCATCACATTCAGCATCACCATTTTCACTTTTCTAGAGTAACCCCCCAGGAAACGGAATTTAATATCAAATAGTATAATTTATTTTTGTTTGTAGATTTTTTTTTTTTTTTTAATCCTTAGATTGGTTAAATAACTTCGATGGCTCTCCACTTGTCCCTATCCATTACAGCTATCTTTAGTTCCATATAATTGGTTTTCCCTATGTCTTCTATGATCCGTTTCATAAACGGTGTTCTTTGTCTACCTCTTTTAGCTTTTCCTTCTATCTATCCTTCTATTATTGTCGTTATCCATTCATTGTTTCTCATAATATGTCCGATCCATTTTTTCCTCCTTTCTCTGATTATCTTCCATATTGTTTTTTGTTCGTTCATTCTTAGATATACTTCCTCATTTTTAACTTTCTCAGTCCAAGAAATTTTCAGTGCTCTTCTCCAACACCATGTTTCAAAAGCTTCAATCTTTTTTCTTTCCGCTTTGAGTATCGTCCATGTTTCTGCCCCATAGAAGGCTATACACAAAACTCTTTATAAGAGTTTTTTGGTATTTAAGCTTGTTTGTAGATACCTAACAGTTTTTACTATGACGATAAAATGTTATGATATAACATTATATAAGGAAAAATATCATAAATGGGTACATATAATGAACACACCGACAAAAGGAAATAGCAGAGGACAATAATTACTTTGAAAGAAATGTACTAAAAAATTATATACGGCCTAAGCTGGCATTCCAGACTGACAAGGAACGGGGAAATCAAGAATCTGCATTAAAAAAAAAAAAAACTTTATTTATCGTTCGGGTATATTTGGAAAGCGGAGATCGATTAATAAAATAAATATGACATAGAAAATATAAAAATAAATACGATATTTGATGAGGCTTATAATACTGAGAGGTTTGGAGGATTCGTGATAGAAAAAAAATGGTTGTCATAGTGCTGACAAGGCGAAAAAGATACATGTATCTAATATAAAAACCATACAAACAATAAATATACTATATCAAATGTTTTATGAAAAAAATTATTGTTACTTTAATGATTTATTTTGGTTTTAATCGTTTTTAATGTGTTACATTTAATTATATTTTACTTAAACAAATAAATACTAAATTAATAATCGATAAAAACTCATATAAATCTAAAATATTGAAATAATGATTTAATAAAAACATTGTTCGACGAACTAAAAATGTTAGTTTTTAATTTATTTTAGTTATTTTTATTATCTAATATTATTTACAATTAGTGTTATTTGTCATTCGATTTTATTTAAATGGGGTAATTATTATTTATTCATTTGATTACCTATATATGGATAAAACAAATCCGATACACTTGAACTGAATACGTATAAAAGTAACTACTAAAATAAATCGTTTATAATATAAAATCGTTGTTTATTATTTTCGTCGAGATGATGACGAGGAAACCTTTTCGTGTTTAATCAAGCCTTAAACAATAACGTTGTAAAATGTTCAAATGGAATACAGTCAAAACCATAATATTTTGAAAGAAGTTGGATGTTTCGAAATTGTATTCGATTGAATCGCCGCCGAGGAACTTCTGGAACTTACTGTTTGTAGTTATCTCAAATCTTTATTTTGTGTACCCTTATATCGAAGTTTTATCACAATAAAGTTGTATAGTATTATAAAATGTATAATATAATTCCAAGATGATGTTAGTCTCAAATCAGTAATTATTGCATTATTATTTAAGTAGATTATTAACAAATTAAATACAATAGAATAAACCTTAAACATTTTTTTATTTTGTTTTTGTTTTTGTTTTTTTCCATTTACATAGATTAATAAGCAACAAATACACAACATAAAAGTGCAATGAATGTTTTGGAAAGAAAAAATGTTGAGTGTTATGAAATAAAACGAAAAAGTCTTATTTAAACTTCTTATTTATTCGTATGCTTTTTTCTCGTGCTTCAATGAATGTATACTTTTTCGTTCAAAGAAAAATCGATTTACATATACTTGAAAAGTTTTCTATGTCTGTGTAACTATGTACAGATAATATATTCAAGATGACGGTAGCAGGTATTTACCGTTTATTGTATTTCGGAAGTCAGGAAATTACGAACATCCAGTAGTAGGTGCACGTATATATAATATCGTTTTCCGAGAAAATCGCTAGGGTGGACGGTTTATATCTAATCAATTCCGGTCTACGTCATTTTCGGAATGTGACGATAATCGTTTTCAATTTGTATACAACACTTCTATTGCCTATACCTAAGCATTATCCCGTGGTAATTATTCCGTCCGAGTATTTGATGATGTAGGTATACAAGGTTAAGTGTGCTTTTCGCGTTCCAAGCGTGCCTTTGACTTGATATGAACTTTTCTGTTTTTAAAACTGTTCGCGATGACGTGATTTTACGAGATTGATTCTATAAAAATGCGGCTCATGTATAAATTTCGCACGACGTATAAAAATAACAATACTATTTTATCGACAGTGCGTTTTATATAGATTAAATATCAATATTGAAATATCCGGATAAAAACACCCGAGAGATTTCATGACTAATATTATTATCATCTGAACGAAGATAAAAAAGTACAAGACAATTTTGTAAACATTTAATCTATCTAGATTAAGGGTTCTCAATCTGGGGCACGAACTTCCCTAGAAGGGAGAGAACATTTTTAAAAAACCCCATACAACATACAAATTTAATATATATAATATATATGTATATATTCCAATCTTATAGCGGTAAGTCAGGGACGTGACTTCATGCAATAGTTTTAAAAGACTCAAAAGGTTGATCTAGATCTAAATAAAGATAAATAATTAGCAATTTATTATTTATCATAAAACCGATAGACGTGTTTAAAGGATACCAGATCTGATACACATCTATATTTTACTTATTGATTCTTTAATATGAATACATAAATTACGATTTAAAATACGATTTGGAAAATCATTTCCAACACTGTTGTAATTTTATCAATATTGACAGACATCCTACGTCATAACCATCGTAGTTAAATAAAAGTTAAATTTAAATTCCTTCTTTGATTTAAATTTTATCATAATGTAAATATTAACAATGGAACAAAAAAAAAAAAAAATTAACAATATGCATCAGTATGCATTCTATGAAAAAAATAAAATATTTTTAATAATTTTATGTATCAGAGTAAAGTAATAAAAAGTAATATTGTTTGAAGATTTTCTACCCAGCTTCTATGTGATGTACCTATATCAGGTAATGTTAATAGACCGGATCAACTGGCCCAACTTGAAGTTTCTCAAGATAATTACACCGGCCGGAATTCTAAAATACGTCGGGACCAAATTCATATCGTTTGGCATGAACTTGGTGTTTACATCTATTTGGATGTATATCGATTCCGCTGAAATAATCTTTTTACGTTTAAAAAAAGTTACGGTTGGACCGACTATCAATTACGTTGAACATTTGAATATGTCAGTACCGCTGGCTATCGATTCTGATTTATTGATATTGAAACGGTGGAATCGATAAATCCCCATACTTTTCGACTATCGTAAAGATAATAATAATTAATAAAATAATTTTGGCGTATTGATCTTAATATTATATTGGGTTGGCATCAAGCGACGCGTTCGACATAATATAATATTATGTAATAACAAAAATGAAAAATATAATGAAAATAGCTTCGTGGAAAAGTCGAGTTGTCATAGGTCGGGTGAAGCGTATCCGGTGTCTATTGTTGCAGTTTAACTAAGGGTCCGGAAGAGCTATTCCCAACAATGGGTCGGTGCGAAACCGTGAAAATACGTTCTTAAAACGTCACTAATCGAGATTAATGGATCTATTGATTCTTTTATAATAATAATATAATATATAACGTACTTATATAGAATTTTATACGGCGTGGGTCTCGGATGACGGTAAATTTAATGACTCGCCAACAATACTATCTGCTGCGTATATGCCGTACCATCTGTATAGGCTCTACTCTCATATTATTTTATAATCAATGAACTTTCGAGACTTTTCACAGTACACACATCTGATTATTATTATTATCTAACATCTATATATCTATATATTATATCTCATCGAGTTACTGAGACTTTTTTTTTTTTTATTTATAGTTTTCTGTTGGTACAGTTGAATATTATCCGAAGAAAATAAACGGAAAAAATACTTATTCGGTGTGATAATATTAAATTATCCACCTGAAGAAAGATCCGAAATATTTAGCAAATTATTCAGACGATCAGCGATAATACTTCTTTATTTTTATCAAATGTTCCCCAAAAATAAAGATTATAGCCCGATTGTGTTGTGGTTGTTATACATACATATTATTTGTTGAATTTCGATATGAACTTCACCATTTTGACGCGGTAATAGCGGCTTTTTACCATTATTCACCCCTGATGATCCCCCACATGAAGTCAAGAAGATACAATTTTGTTTATTTATGGTGTAAATATCAAGGATGTGCCTTTTGAAGGTTTCAACAATCAAGCCCCTCTCTAATCAATTTTATGCTCAGATTTCACGTACGCGTTACGTATACATACGTGTTATAAAAAATCTTGATATCTACTTTACCCATTTTCGTAGAAATTATTTTGTGAAATTCCTTATTATTTAAAAAAAAAAAAACTTGACATTGAAAAAAATTCGATTCTAGTCACTGAGTTCTGCTGGTTATGTACTTTTAATATTATAAATGTGAAAGTTTGTATAATTGTTACTCAATAACGCCAAAATAGTTCATTGAATTTAAGCGTGTGTGTGTTTTTATTAAAATTGTTACGATACCTCGAGTAACATGGTTCAAGTTGCATATTAAAAACAAACAATGGGTGTGGTGATGGTAATGAAAATAATCAAAAACGTATAACATAATTTATATATCTTTATCACCAGTTAAATGTCTGTGATTTCTGGGTTATCATGGCAATAAGGGAAAACACGACTAATACTATGATAACGTAACTTTTTCAGAATTAACTTTCACTATTGTTGTAACATCATACAACATAATTCGATTACGGATTACGGATTGTAATGGTTAATATGCTTCATGGTCAAAGAAGTACTTTCTCAACTTTTAACCATGCCAGGAGCATGAAGTGTACACATAGTTTACGTTAAATTGGTTTTATTTAATTGATTTCGGTTACTGAAAGGGTTTTTTCAAAACAAATCTACTTAAAACGGTTAGGTTTTTAGGTTTTAGGAAAAGAAAGAAAATTATATTGGCAGGGGTTATGCCAGGGTTACTAGTGATAGGTAACTATCAATATAATGATTTTGTTTGATGTACCTACCTACCTAGGTGATTTATGGTAGTAGGTATTTAATTTAATGTAAAACATCTAACCAAAAAACCGAAGTAAAAAACTATCACAATCCATTTCTGTGTGATGACGACCCACAGCGGAGTGTCGCTGGTTAATTAATTGCTGGACATTTCAAAACGTCGATCGTTTTTCAAAATGTCTGGGTAGCGTCCCTTCTGGTTACTCTGCGGTGATAACATTGGTTTTGATAGATTTTCCAAATAAATTAGAAATATAACAGCGGCCGAAAACTACCCAACCAAAAAAATACGCACTTTAATATTTAATACAAAACGACTAGGTGATAGTCCGATACACTGAATAGTGAGCGTTATTGTTTCACATCGCATTCAATTCGGTGTTAGAGACTGGCAGTTTGCGAATGCCGTTTGACGGGTATAGCTATAATGAAAATATCTTTTTAAATCCAACGGAAATTAAGTGGAGTTCTAAAAAACTACGATCTATAACATGGAATAATTGTTTTTAGTGAATCGCTGGACAAACAGATTATTGAAAAATAAACAAAATAAATTCATTTAGCCACTAAACTTTTGTGGTTCCTCGTTATATTATAGGTAATCATCGATATCGATTTCTCATTAGAAATTATGCAATTCATATATTCGGCGCAGTTTAAGCAATGCTTAAAACGATTATTTTTCAAATAAACTATGTTATTAATGAAATGCGATTATTCCAAGTTGAGACACTAATCAATAGAAATGGGTGTACAATATTTATATATTTGACGTAATCGAAAATATCAATCGGAACGCGCATAAGCTCCGTGAATTTAAATACCTACCGTGGATTAATCCGATTGAGTGCGATTTGTTTTTCCATAAATTTAGACCAATATGATGGAGTGAAATACACGTCATACTTCCAGTTGTTCAAGTTTTGTTCCGAACAATTATTTGCGTTTGTATAGGCACTTTATTATTATGTTTTGTAGGAAAAAAATGTCATGTTTTTTTTTAGTTTCACTTTTAAGTGAGGGTTTATATTAAGCAAAAAATATAAACTCATATGAGCTTAACTAAATTAACTAAATACAAATTGAACAAATGTTTCCTACAAAATAAAAACGAGAAATCAAAGTATTCAAATATATTTTCAAAATTAAAATTTTATTCCAGCTTATTTGTCTAAAACCTTATTGGTCTGTGAAGAATGCCACGTCCCTTAAACAAATATCGGGCAATACACTAGTGGAAAAGTCTTATCGTTCAGGTGGTTATTAAAAGGTAAAATAATTTTCAAACTTTACGAAATCGGAAAAAGTTTGGAAAAACGTTTCTATTGCTTCTTAACGCGTTATTTATATTCAAGAAAAAAAATGGAAATGCTTCCATCTGTAGAGCTTAAAGTATATAATATATATACTATAAAAGTAACAGCTACGGATATTGTTATTACGAAATAAATGCTGTTCAAATTGCACGGCACGTACGCGTGGCGACGATATCCCATCTCGTTGAAACTAAAGTATTACCCAGAGGTAGGTATAGGTTCGGTAGATAAAATTCAATCAAACTAAGATTGAACCTATACATATTATATACGTGCTTTACTCGGGGCCCGTATAACTCAATAACGGGAATATAAGACAAAACACGGACAGCGTATATTCGCCGCATTACATTAAACTGTACTGCTATCGAAGTTACACCGACCGACGAGAAACTAGCAAGTACTAAATGAGCGGAATCCGAGTGAATTTTATCAAAATTGAAAACGACGAATATTATACGCAGCCGAAATTATGAGGAAAATATACGTATCGTTAAAAAAATTATCGTGCTCACCCGACGCCATCTGATAGAATAATATGACGAGGAAAAAACTGATTACAAATCAATGAAATTGAAAATAATAATTGAATAAATTATTGAAGATAAAAATGATGATTTTTGACATGGCAATTAAGTAATAGAAACGCGGCAACAATATTTCTTGTACAGAAATAATATTGGTCGGAATCTCGGCAATGAAGGAGAGTTATTTTGGATGGATCTAAAATGTCTGTGTCAAAAAGTATTCTGAGCGACGAATCCATTGGCTTTAGTGTACAATAGTGATCTGTGAATTTTTCTTTTTGGAAAATATACATAATAATGATTTCTGTTATTTTCGTATAGTATGTTTATTGTTGCTAATAATTAATATTATTATTGTTGTGGTTGAAAAAATTCGTAGAAACACGATATGTTTACCGAATTGCTTCATTAGTCTCCTCTAGACGTGATCCAATAAATTATTTTCAAAAAATTCTGGCCATTTTCAGGCTATTTATATTGAGCATTTTTTTTTTTTTTATATATATATTTGATTTGGTTTAATATGTGGATTAAATTATTTCGACCCGGAGACAATGACCAAAAATTAGACACACCAAGTGCATTAAAATATGTAAGTACTTAGAGGTGGAAAAAAAAATAATTAACGTACCACTAATTAACGCTCAGAATCATATTTGGTCGTTAGCAATGATTTATGTTCTTACACAGATGTGAATTAAATTTGACTCGTATATAGATATACTCTACCTTCCCAACTTTCCACCTATAATAATGGCACATCTATCGTCAGAATTAGCTCCTTTTTTTCATATCGATGTATTAGATACGGCTAATAGGTACCTATATAAGTAGGTACAGAAAATGTATAATAATTAAACTTTGAAGTGTTTTAATTAAATCTCGCGAGAGAGATATATTACCGCGGGGTATTAAACGAGACCATCGTTACGGTAGTGGTTTTCTTAAACGAGATGCATGAAGTTTTGTACCATTATGTTTTTTTTTTTAGAAACAAGATTTTAATACGTTTTACCGTAACGATTTATCGCATAGTTATTAATCGAATTAGCAATAGCAGTTGAGCACACGTAGATTTAATCGCGATCACTGCTGCGCCACAGTTTCGATTAAAACGGAGAACTTTCGAATTACTGTCGCATGCGAATCGTATAAAATTATCTTAACAAACGATAAATAAACACCGGTATGTGTACAGAATGGAACACTACTCGAAATCTGAGCATTGCACAGTTGCACAAGTACGCTCTATTATAATACTCATAACTGATGATGTCAGACGATGAACATAAAATTGAATTATTTCGTCAACCCGTTAACGAAAAATGCAAATTTCAACGCTAAAATTTATTTAAACTGTGACTATTTGTGGATTTTTTTTTTTAAAGATATGTTGCTATTTGAAATTCAAAAGTGGGCAGTGATTTTACTTCCAAAAATTAGTGGAGACAGAAAACTGACGGAATTGTAACATTTGATAACTGTTCGTTTCTTGAATTTTCTAAAATAAAAACTCCGAAAATACTGGAAATGGTGTTAATACTTTCCATAATGACGAGCATCTTTGTGTTTTGTTTATCATCCTCCTATATAGCGAAAACGGCCGTTCTCACAGTCGTCGAATTATTATTTCGGAAATAAATGTTTGTCGTAATTCAATTATTTTACAAAACACGTATAGGTACCTAAAACAACAATCTCCGATTCAGACTTGTATCCATAACGATCGTGCATTAATTCGAATGTGGAGACTAACAGACCTATACAGGTGGGCACGCGGGTAAACACTTTCAGACATTTCATAACACTTTTTAAAGCGAATTATTATTTTAAGCGACATTTCATTATATTATAATGCTGCACGAGTTAATGAAAATCATAATATTATTATTGTTATGTTTCGTTGTAGAGTCATCAAAACGGCTTAACGAGCGGGTACGGTAGAAAATAAAAATATACAAATTTCCTAGGCGGTTTCTGCAGACATTATTGTTGTCCTGATCTAACGGATTTCGTATTTTATTGGTTTTATTAACATGACGTGTGATTTTTTTTTTATCTCTACTTGCAAATACATTTTCTATTAGAAATTTCGCTTCAGTTATCAGAATAGGATTTATTCTGAAAGGAAACTTTGGTACAACTCTCGGCATAAGCTTCAACATACCGCGAACAATGCGTGCAATAATATTATAAATGTAAACGCTTTTTGATACTAATTATTCAACGCTATTCTGGGTTTATCACTTATACACTCTCATATTACATAGGGTTAGTTTTCTAAAATAATGAAATATTATAATAATTATTACGACGTCGTTGTTCTTATAATAACAATACTTAATATAATTTTATAACCATGATAATATAGGTAACGTGACTAACGTAACCAACATCTTAAATTAAATATATTGTACTATCATGTACTTTTTTGGTATATATCATACACATATGACACGCAACGGCTAATTAATTTGATACCTAGCAGATAAAATGGAATTTAATGACTTTGTTTCTATTTTGAACTAAAAATGTGTATACGCTGTATTGTATATAAATTGATTAGTTTAAGTGCCTACACTCAATATGCCAAATAGCAATTGGTTTTTCAAAATTTAAATTGAGCCTACGATATTCTAAAACTGCATAATATTTTAACTTATTCACCCTTTCTTTTTAGAGGTATAACCAGTATAAGTTTTTGATTTTGAAATGATAACATATGTTAATAATGTATATTTGTCTACAAGTCGGTGTTGAAATTTTTAATTTTCGTCAACCCGTTGAAGAAATACTCTACTTTTTTAGTTTAGGAAATGTGAGAATAGTGGAGTGCTATTTAAATGGGTCATGCTTTGCACATAGATTACGCTCCATTACTCTCTCCCTATCGAAACTTAATAGTGCAATACCTGGCGAAGGTTTATCTATTTAGTGTGCATGGTATGTATAGAACCTAACCGACCCTCCCCTAATCTTTTTTTTTTTTTGTTAAATTTTGATATTTTATTGAGTTAATTACTAAAAACTTATTATTATTAATTATTTTTTTATACATTAGATAACCCTTAGATAAATATCTAAATTTTCATCTAGATAAGATAAAAAAAAATATCAAAAAATCAACCAGTTATTTATTTTATTCATTTATTTTGATAAGTTTCAACACTGGTTAAATGTCTGGTTTGAATCTCATAATTTTTATAAAAGTTTCTAATATACGAAACACCGATAGTAGACATTTAAATTGATCACTGTATTATAATGTAATCGTTGAGAATATCAGAATAGAAAACTCAATTGGCTGTATGGGAGCATAAAAATAAATTGACAACGCTAGAAGAAGCAATTTCATTGGCTATTTTTGACAATATTCTATGCATTTACCTATACAAAATACTTGTTAATAGTATATTATGCGATACTGGAATATGTAATATAGTTAAATCAATGTTATAATGCATAACTGATAAAATCACTGCCAGTGACGGCCATGACACCTGCGTATACTGCGTATCACAAAGTTGCCATCATGCGTTATAGTATAATTTAGTCTAGGATAATATTATGTTGTGAGCTGCGTGCTACAGATAATAATGTTATTAACACGACACGAGTTTTAGATCGGAAAAATAATATTATTTTCGAACGTTTATAGTATATATTTTATTAAAATAATAATATTTTCTATCCGAGAGTGAGTTGTATTAGCCACGCGCATATATTTGAATAATGATTATTTTAGAAAGTTTCGCATAATACTCATGAGTATTATAATATTTTATAATTTTTTTATTCATTTTAAACTCGCGGAGGAATTACAAAATAATAAATTTGAAAAAAACTCTAATATAATATACTAGGCATCTAAATCTTAAAATATATATATATATATATATATATATATATTTTAAGATTTAGATGCCTAGTATATTATATTAGAGTTTTTTTCAAATTTATTATTTTGTAATTCCTCCG